>JAMYWO010000007.1:297841-331653 GCA_024220525.1 Cochliopodium minus | reverse complement strand
TTAAGAATTGGCTCAGTTGTTTTCTTGTCTTTTTTGGCTTCAATGAAATTTTGAAGTTGATCATCAGCAAAATACTCTATCATCAAACCAACCAAAGAAATTGAAAAACTTTATTAAAAAATATTTAATAAACTTTATTAGATTCAATAATAATTTTAAAAATGAATAGTCTTTTTACCCAAGAAAACTGAACAATGGAACAGAATCCACATTATAACTTCTTACAGAGTACAAAGGAAAAGTTCCCAACCAAACGAACACCCATTGTATTGTAAAAACCAAAGGAAGAGAGATCCTAATTTATATTTTACTTATTTAAATTAAAGAATAGCTTCCAAAATTATATACCAAAACCAAGGAATCCCCATCTTTTTTAATTCTTTTTGCATTAGTCTGTATCTCCAATCTTCCTCACCAATAACACCCCAACCAAATGTCCTAAAATAGTTCCAGTTCAATCTGATAAAAAAAAAAAAATTTTGAAATTTAAAAATTTATATATAAATTATATATTATACCTTGTTGCATACAATAGAGATAAAATTAAAGTGAATGCATTTAATGTGGAATTTCCTCCTCCTGGATATTTATTATAATACATCCATGCAAAAAGTGGTGTCAAAGACCTATTAAAAATAGATCTCATTTGATAAGATGTAAAAAAATTTAATATTTTCATAATTATTTATTTTTTTTCAAATTTATTTTGAATAGAATATGGAATTTTACCCTAATTTGAAATTTTAAAAGAAATCTGAAATTATATTTTTGCAATTTTTTTTAAATTCTCAATTAAAAATTGGTACAATGAGGATCAAATAACCACATTCTCCCTTGATAAAATATGTTGCCTATTATTTTATTATTTGTTAGCTTTTTTTTTATTTTTGATTGATAAAAAAATTTTTTTTTACAAATCATCCAAAACAATACACAAAGTATGAGGTTCTCCCACAATGCCAATTGTAAAGTAGGATGCAGATCCAAGAAAAAAGAAGGATAAGAAAAATCTTTGAGAAATCCATAACAAATGTATATGATCACAACTTCAACCACATAGAAAATAACTGAAGCTACAAGAGCGTTGAAACTTTTTCCCATTCAAATATTTTTTTTTAAAAAATTTTTTTTTTTTTATTTTTTATAATTTATAAAATAAAGACTCCTCAAATCGATAATTAATTGTTATATTATTGATGTATTTTGGGATAGAATCGAATCATTCTTGAACTCATTTTAATTAATCAATCATAGTTGTTGAAGATTCCTATCCTAAGAATACTCATTTTGATCTTAAGAAGAAAAAAAAAGTAAAAATAAATCTTTAAAAATAATAAAAAAAAATTATATAATCAAAATGGATACAGTCAATATTTTTTCAGAATTTACCAAGTTTAACAAAAAATATTCCCCAATTTTCAATAAAATCTTTTTAATTTTCTCAACACTTTCTACCTCCCTTCTATCTTGTATTACCAATTGGAATTAGTTACTATCTCACAAAAATGAGGGAAATTCATTCTCTCTGCAACATAAGAAGAATCAAACATTGCTGTATAAAAACAAAATTTCTTTTATTATATTTTTAAATTTTTTAAAAGAAATTTTATTTTTGTTTTGGAGGGAGAAGCAAAAAACCAGAAGTAGTTTGCATGTATTCTCTGAAAGCCTTTTCCCTGCTTTTATTTTCCAACATTCTCTTATCCATCGCATCAACAGAGTAAAAAATCAACAAAAGAGGAACACAAACAACTCCCAAGCTCCAATAAATTGCTCCCACACCAAAACTGATCAACCCTTTACAAAAAAAAAAAAAAGAGAATAAAAAGTAAATTTTGATCTTGAAAAAAAAGAAATAAAAAAAAAAAGAATTACCCAATCCAACCCAAAACAACATCTGTCCAAAGTAATTGGGATCTATTTTAAAAAATTTTAATAAATATTCAATAAATCATTGATTCATTATTTATTTTTTGTTACGTCTAGAATATTTAAACAAGCCATCTTTAAGAATTGGCTCAGTTGTTTTCTTGTCTTTTTTGGCTTCAATGAAATTTTGAAGTTGATCATCAGCAAAATACTCGATAACCATACCAACCAAAGAAATTGAAAAACTTTATCAAAAAATATTTAATAAACTTAATTAGATAATAAAATTTTAAAAATAAATAGTCTTTTTACCCAAGAACACTTAACAATGGAACAGAATCCACACTATAACTTCTTACCGCGTACATAGGAAAACTTCCTAACCAAATGATGATCCATTGGCTCGTAAAAACTAAAGGAAGAGAAATCCTAAAACAAACAAAAAATATTACAATATTCTTTATTCATATTTTTAATTTAAATTTTTATTTATTTTTTTTAATTAAAAATAGTAAAATTACCAAAACCAAGGAATTCCCTTTTTTTCTAAATCCAAGTGCATTTCATTGTATCTCCAATCTTCTTCTCCAATACAATGCCAACCAAATGTTCTAAAGTAGTTCCAATTCAATCTTTAAAAAAAAATAAAAAAATAAGGAAAATGAAAAAATAATTAAATTGAATGAAACCTTGTAGCATAGAGCAGAGATAAAATTAAAGTAAATGCATTTAATGTAGAATTTCCTCCTCCTGGATATTTATTATAATACATCCATGCAAAAAGTGGTGTTAAGGGCCTGTTTTTAAATTTATTGTAAATCTTTTTTCTGAATTTTTTTCAACAGAATTTACCCTAATTTGAAATTTTAAAAGAAATCTGAAATTATATTTTTGCAATTTTTAATTTCTTCAAAAATGAGTACAATGAGGATCAAATAACCACATTCTTCCTTGATAAAAGATATTGCCTATTATTTTTATTAGCTTTTATATCAAATTGTTCGATATTATCTTACAAATTAACCAAAACAATAAACAGATAATTAGGTTTTCCCATATTGCCAATTGTAAAGTTGGATGTAGGTTCAATAAAAAGGAAGGAAATGGTAAATCTTTGAGAAATCCATAACAAATGTAGATAATAACAATTTCAACCAAAAAGAAAATAATTGATGCTATGAGAGCATTCAAACTTTTTCCCATTTTTGATTTTATATCCAAATTTTTTTTTTTTTTTTTGATATGAATTTGTTTTGATAGAAATGAAATAAGATGATAAACCTATTTTCCAACTGATAAACGAAATATACTTTGTTTTATTTTATTTTAAAATTAAATATTTAATTCATGTTTTTGAACACTTTTCTTGATTAAAAAATATGATCCAAATTTTCAAGAAAATCTTTTTAATTTGCTCAAAGTCTTCTTCCTCTTCTACCTCCTTTCTTTCTTGTACAATCAGTAGGAATAGGTGTTACATCTTCAATACGTCCAATGTGGAGTCCAGAACGAGCAAGAGCTCTGATAGCAGATTGAGCCCCTGGTCCTGGGACTCTGGTTCTGTTACCTCCAGTTCCTCTTAATTTAATATGAATGCAATCAACTCCAATTTTCATTAATCTTTCTGCAACATCAGCAGAAGCAAGCATAGCTGCATATGGAGAAGGTTCATCACGATGAGCTTTAACTTTCATACCTCCAGTTACTCTAGAAATAGTTTCACGTCCTGAAATATCTGTTGCATGAATAAAGGTATCGTTAGGGGATGCAAAAATATGTACTACAGCCCAAACTTTGGTTCCTTCAGATACGGTAGGACCGAGTTTAATTACATTTTCGTTTGCTTTACGTGTTGCTGTTCTTCTCTTAGACTATAATTTTTGATAATATATTTATTATTACTTTTTTCCTTTCAAATTTGTTTTTGGAATTTGGGGATATTCATATTTATAAAAAAATCAAACGACAAGTATTTATCTTTCATATACTTATTATTAGGATTTATTTTAGAAATATTAAACAATTATAATTGAATCTTTAAAATGATTATATTCCCTTTGTATTTATTTGATTTGATTTTGTTATTTTAAGTAAAATAAATAGTTATATAGTTTTAATTTTGAAATATATTTGATATATGGTTCATATTTATATAAAATTTACCATTGGAGACTCACAATTAAATTTTTTTTTATATTTTAAATAAATTAATAATTTAATTAACAATAAAAAATTAAATCATATATTAAAGTAAGATGCATAAATTAAAAAAAAATCTTACTTGAAAATGATTTCAATTTGGAAATAATGGCAAACAAATGATCTTTAATTCAATCATTATTGAATATCTTCATCATTCCATTATAATATTTTGGTTTCAAATAATCATTCAGAAATTCAATCGATCATCCAATTACATTCGATATTATTGGTTGTGAATTATTTCCATTCTTCTTTCCATTCTATATATACAATGAAGAAGGAAATAGAAAGTTTGGAATTAATTGAGAAAATAAATGGGAAAATAATTAAATTAAAAAAAAAAAAAATTGTTTTAGAATTCCTTTATAATTATCAAATTTTTGAAAAATGGTAAGAATATCAACTTTTAATATCAATGGAGATATATAATCTAATCAAAAACAAAAAATTTTGAACATAGCCACAAAATGAATATATTGAATTATGGCAAAAAAGATTTGGTAAAAGATTAGATACTGAAGAAAGACTGTAAGTTTGCCATTGAAAATGAATCAAAAAAAAAAAAATTATCCTCTTTGCAATGATTAAAAAAAAAAATTTATTTTATAAAATAGTCGTAAAAAGAGAGCAAGAGAACCGCATCGTCTTTCAAAACATGCAAAAAGAGTGCATGGTCTAAGAGCAAAATTGTATAATAAAAAAAGATTCGCTGAAAAAGCACAAATGAAGAAAAAGATTGCATTGCATCAACAAAGAGATAATAAACATGTAGTTAAAGATGGAAAGGAAGGAGAAGCATTGCCAACCTATTTGCTTGATAGAGAGGAAGTATCTAGAGCAAAAGTATTATCAAATACTTTGAAACAAAAGAGAAAGGAAAAGGCTGGAAAATGGGATGTTCCATTGCCTAAAGTGAGACCTATTTCTGAAGATGAAATGTTCCAAGTTGTAAAATCAGGTATAAATAAAAAATTTTTGTTATTTTTTCAAAAATGATAATTTAATGATTGAATCAATCACATTTTATAAATTATATTATCATTTTTTTTTAATCAACGGGAATTAAATTATATCTTAAAAATATAATTTAAAATATATTTTTGATTTTAATCTTTTTGATAGGTAAAAGAAAGAAAAAGCAATGGAAAAGAATGGTGACAAAAGTGACCTTCGTCGGAGAAAACTTTACAAGAAAACCTCCAAAATTCGAAAGATTCATCAGACCTACCGGTTTGAGAATGAAAAAGGCCCACGTCACCCATCCTGAACTCAAAGTCACCTTCCAATTGGATATCATTGGTGTCAAAAAAAACCCTCAATCTTCTATGTATACCAATTTGGGTGTCATTACTAAGGGTACCATTATTGAAGTTAATGTCAGTGAGTTAGGTCTTGTTACTCAGTCTGGTAAGGTTGTTTGGGGAAAATATGCTCAGGTCACCAATAACCCTGAGAATGATGGTTGTATTAATGCTGTTTTGCTTGTTTAAATATGAGAAAAGAAGAAGAAAAAGAAAAAGATTTATTTATTTGTTTTTTGATGATACATCCTTTTATTTAAATAATTGTGAAGATATAATTAAAATAATTAAAATTTAAAACCTCGAAATTTTTTTAAAACAAAATAACTTTTTATTTGATTAAATCCTTTTTTTAAACAGAATAATAATTTTATTTACTATCATCACTTTTCCTTCCTTCTTTTTAACAATTACAATTTTTTTCAGGTTGGACATTTTCTTCTTGAGTGATAGATAATCTTTGTGATTTTTCTCTATCTTTTTCTTTACGGTAATTTATTCCAATTTTGGCTTTAAAAATAAATTTAAATAAAAAATTAAAAAAATAAAATGAAAAAAAAAATTAAAAATAAAAGAAATAAAATAAAAATTATTTACTCGCTTTGATAAATAAAGAATTCACATTATCTCCTGTACGAGCAGAAGTTTCAGAAAATAAAGCTCCATTGATATTTGCAATTTCTTCACCCATTTGGGTAGGAACCTTTCTGTCTTTTTCAGAAGAATCAGATTTGTTTCCAGCAATCGCAATACATAATTTTTCATCGACGCCAATATTGACTCTTAATTGATCTATCCAATATTTTAATGTTTCAAATGAATCCTAAGGTGTTAATTTTAAATTTAATTTCTAGTTATCAACAAAAATAACTTTTGGATGTAGTTCAAGTTCTTAATTAGGAGATTTAAAAACAATATATAAAATAAATTGATCCTCTAAGAAGTGAATTTAACCGAAATATGATTTTTATTTTTTTTCAACATTTTATTATAAAACAGATATTCCAAAGAAAATCAATATACATTCAAATAATTCAAATATTAAATTCATTATCATGATAATTATAGAATACACGTCTCATTAATTCATATAAATCGAAAAATATATTCATTCTTACCTCATTTGTCACATCATATACGATTATGGCTACATCCGCTCCTTTATAATAAATGGGTGCTAATGATCTGTACTGTATGAAAAGGTGAAATAGAAGTTAAAAAATGAAATTAAGAAATTGGGATATATTTACTTTTTCTTGTCCTGCCTGGGTGATTATCATATTTTTTGAATAAAGAATATATCAGTTTTAATCGTTGATAAAAGGTAATGATAAAGATTGGATAGATTAGTATTGGTTTATTTGATAATATCATTTTGTAATTGGTATATTAATTTTTGGTATGTGAGAATAATATGAGATTTTGTGCAATATTTATTAATTTTATGAAAAATATTCCTTACAGTATCCCAAATTCTTAATGTAACTTTTTCTCCATTTAAATTGATGTTTTTGCTTTGAAATGCAATTCTTTTTATTGATGATTATGAGCAATTTCGTTGAAAATTGGAATTTTTTTTTTTACCTGACAGTAGGTTCACTATTTTGTTCAAATGTTTGACTCACAAATTGTCTACAAAGTGATGTTTTTCCAACAAATTGTTCTCCAAGTATAACTACTTTCACTTGGGTTGGTACTTCTTCTCCTTCATCTTCATCTATATTCATTTCTTGATATTAAAATATATGCTTTATATGATTGTATGAATAATCAAAAAATTTTTGAAAGTTGATTGTAGATATCTTGAAAAAATTAATTTCTATTGAATTTTTTTTTATATTTTATATTTAATAATCTTTTCATTGTTTCATTTCAAAATATTAAGAAAAAAACAATGCATGATTATTTAGAAAAATTTTGATTGCATTATTTGAAGGATAAATGAATTTTGAAATAGAAATAAATAAAATTGTTTTTTTTTTTGCCTCATTTTTTTTGAATAAATAAATATAAAAAAAAAAACGTTAAATATAGAAAATTTTCAACAATTTAAAACATATAATGAATGATAAAGAAACAAAGAAAAGGAAAACCAGAAAATTACCAAATTTTTTTGGAGATAATTCAACAAAGAAAGTAGATAAGACCATCAATATGACTTCATCTTCAAATATTTGTGGATTTCAAAAGAAGAAAGGAGGAATATGCCAAAGAAAAGGAACCTGTCCTTATCATCAAAAAAGTAAACCATCTTCAAAAGGGGTTGGTACACTGGATAAATTTCTTGTCAATAATAAACAAAATGAAAAGGAAAATTCTCAAAATATATTCATGAAACCAAAACAAAAAGAACAACCAAAGAAGGATAAATCTTTTGTTTTCGACGATATAGATTTTACTCCTGAAAAAAAGAACGAAAATAAAGAAAAGAAGCAAAAAGTGGAAATCAATAAGACAATATCTCAATCAAGTAAATTTTAATTTGAAATAATTGAATCATTTTTAAATTATATTCAACAAAAATTTTAGAATTTCCTTTCATCATTTCGAATAACAAACAATTCAACAAAAATAATAAAAAAAATGAATTGTTTTTTGATTCTCAACAAACTTTATCTTCTCTGGATGAGGATATAGATCTACAGAAAGAAGATAAAGGATGCAATACCAAAATAAATCAAGATAATATTCATTCTCAAGATTTATTTGGATCAATTGATCATTATCAACAAGGATATTATGAAAATGATACCACTATAAAAGATTCCAATTCTTTCATCGATAAAAATACACCCAATCTTAATCAAGATATCGATATAGAAGAAATGGAAAGGAGCTTCAAGAGCAGTCTAAATATTAATGAAGATATAGATGATGAGGTGGATGAAATCAATGTAAGTGAAGTATTGGTCAATCAAACATTTGATGAAATAGATAATACTTCTCCAATAAAGAATCCTGTGAAAATAGATTTGAATGAAGATGAAGATGAGAATAGCTATGAAGATATAACTAATCTTAGCACCATCTTCCCGATCAATACAACCAATAACAGAAATATTTCAGAAGAATTTAATGATTTATGTGATATAGAAGAAAATAAGGATGAAGAAGATAACATGGGAGATGATATCCAAAATGAATGCAACAATAAAAGTACTTGTTTTTCTCCTCAAAGCATTAAATTTAACGAGAGCACAAATTCAGAGATATCCCAAAAAGAAAACAAAGATAGAACTGATATCTCAAGATCTAATTTTTTTCAAATAACTCAAGATTTTTCTCAAGATTATTCTTTTGGTAGGTGCTCACAAAAGAGACCAAACCTTTCAAATTTGACCAACACAACATACAAGCAACAAAATTCTGTAAAAATCATTGTTCCATCTTCTCCTGAATCAAAACATTCTCTTCTCGTTGATTCTTTTAACAATGAAACACCTAAAAAGATGGTATTTGAAGATGAAGAATATCAAGGGATCACACAAGTATCTTCTTGCGTTGAAAACAATGAATCTCCTTGTTTTAAAATCAAGAGCTCTCCTTTTCCTCTTTCTCAATCAAAAGAATCCCAAAATATCACCAGAATGGACCAAACTTTCTCTTCTCAGTTTCAATCTCCTTTTCCCAACAAATCTTTGAACAAAAGCAACCCAAAGACTGATAATGAAAAGTTGCAAGACAAAACAACAAATGATTCTTTTTCCACTCCCAAACTTAAAAACTTAATAATGAAACATCTTCATACTGTTGACAGTTCTGTTGATGGATCTCCTTTTACTTCTGCTGTAAATAAATTGTTTCCTTCTTACAAAGAAGAAAAAAAGTTCAAAAGTCCTTCACCTAAAAAGTTAAACAAAGAGCTTTTTCTTTCTCCTATTCCCAAAAACTGTGAAAGTACTTTCATTTCTCCTTTAACTAACAGAAAAAATAATGATTCCAATCATCCAATTAACAACTTTACCATCACAACCAACGAAAACACAAATCCAAACATCAACATTGGAAATGTTTTTCAAAAGAACAACAAAAACAAGAATCCTCCTAATTTCCCTTCTTACGTTTATCACATCAACATCAATCTCCCCTTTGATGGAAACAATTGTTGGAAAAATTAAATACTTTTCCAATATTCCTCCTTATTTCTTTTATTTTTGAATTCTTTCTTGACTCTTGTTTAATTTCTTAAATATACTATTTGAATGAAACAAGTTTTCAAAAAAAAAAACATTTTTCTTCACATATTTACCCTATATTTTGAATTTAAGAATTGTTCAAAATATAAATAAAAAAAACAAAATATAATAAATATAAATAAAAAAAAACATCTTTCAATTTATCTGAAAATAAAAAAAAAAATGAGAGAAAGAAGACCAATTCAATCAAGTCCATGGGAAAGAGAAATAGAAAGGAGACCTGTACCTCAAAAAAGGAAAGATCCAAAAGAAGCAAAAGATTTAAAGGAAAAATTGGAGATTGAAAGAAAATTCAAGTCTTCAAAAGCAAGATTGATGTAATCACATTTATTCATCACCAATAAAATTTTAATTGGATAAATTTATCATTTACCATTCAATATAAAAAAAAAATAGGCATGATTACCAAGAAGTATTGAATGCAAAAGATATCTATACAGTATCAGCTGGTAAAATACTTACCATCATTTTATTATTTTCTCAAATTCAAATTTAATTCTCAAATTTTTATCCAAATAAAAAGCACCTTTGGATAATGATATTTTCATTTGGCATGCAAATATAAAAGGAATGCCAGATACAGCTTATGAAAATGCAATTTTCCACTTGATCATAAAATTTCCAAAAGAATATCCAAATAATCCACCAGAGATTACTCTCACTGAAACCATATTACATCCAAATGTATTTGGAAATACTCTTTGTTTGGATATATTATCTTCAGAAAAGAAAGAATTTTCAGGATGGAGCAGCTCATACTCTGTATTGAGTATTTTGTTACAACTTCAAGCATTTTTGTTTGTAAAGCCAGATGAATACATTGATTTGTAAGAAATATAAAACATATAATCAATAATATATTTCATATCATAATTCTTAATTTCTTTATTCAATAGTCGTGATCTCAAAAATTCAATCTATTCTGCAAATGAACACAAATGCTCATCTTGTGAACACAGACCTTTGCGTCCATATCCTCCATTCAACAAGCCAGAATCTTTAGTTGTTGATAAGGAAAGCCTCAAACCGTTGGAGATTGTCAAAAATTCATTGATCTGTTTCTACACAAGAAGAACTTTCGAAGAAGAAGTATTAGGAGTTGGAGTAAAAGTAAGAAGTAAGTAATTTTTAAAAAAATTTTAAAAACAAAATAATTTAATTTATTATTATTAGCAAACAGACGTACTGGAGGTATCTTGTCTGTTCTTCCAACCTTTGATTGGGTTTGTAACAAGGCTTTCATGAGATACAACGTTAGAAAAAGCTCCAACAACATCTCTTTTACTCACTGGCTCCCTATCTACATCAATGCCAAGCATGCAGAAAAGGCATTCCACCTTGCAAAGAGATCTATCGCCTTTATTTCAACTGGAAATGTTGAAGACTTTCAACCAGTTCAGGCTTTGAATCTTTATTGTAAATTTTGTTCTTTGTTTGTTTTATTTGTGATTTATTTATTGTTGATTGTTTAGGCGCTGTGATTTCTTCATGCATAGTACAAATCATGAAACAAAACATCTTTGCTTCCTCCAAGGCAATAGAATTTTTGTACCAAATGGAGAGAATGTTCATCGAGTTTGCTATAAAGTATCCTGAAATCACTGAAATTGCGAGGTATAAATTACAAAACTTTATAAAAGATCCAAAAGAAAGACACAAGGATAGTGGTAAATCAGAACTTTAGCTTTTTTTATTTTTTATTATATCAAATAATTGACTTTTTTTTACAGTTGCTTCTTTGGGAGAATTTATGTGCTTGCTTTTGGTAGTTCCTGATGCTAAATGGGCTGACTTGGTAAAACCTTTGATTGAAGAATCTTTGACAAGAAATGCATTTTGGATTGTCAACAACTACCCTTCATTGGGAGAAGAAGTCGAAAAATTGGATTTTACTGAAGAAGAAATTAACTCAAGACTTTCCAAATGTTACTCTTCAAGCAGCAGTAATTTTTTTTTGAATTATTCATTTAATTTTTTTTAATCTTCAATTTTATTAGTTGGTGTAAGATTCATTTGCTTCCAAAAATTTTTGCAAACCAAGTTGTTGAGAGGAGAGCATGTCACTTCACTCAAGGATATCGCTCAACTCTATGATACCAGATATTCTTTTCCGGAGGAGAATACCATTGGAACCATCAAAAAAGAAATTGGCAACTTGTTCAGCTCTATCGTCGATTACAAGACTTACTTCAAGTACGTAGAGTTGGGATATGAATTGACCGACACACAAACAAATGCGTGGTTGATTGCTTCTCAAAAAATGGCAAAAGAAAAAGGATATTTTGATGATGCTGACGTCAATATTTTATCTGACTACGAAGACATCATGAATCTTAACTCTCCTTCTCTCGACAAGTTGATAAATGAAAAGGGAGAACTTGTTGGAGAAGAAAACGAGGTTTGGTCAAAACTTTTGAAGTCCAAGATCTGGCATTACCCTCCATCTGCTTACCACAAAAAGATGTTGGTCGAGAAGGGATACAGCCCAAAGCAACAATACCTCCACTTGTATCTCCAGCAGTACATCAAACTCTTGCCCACCCACAAAGACTTTAAGGGATTTGTTCAAACTCTTCAATTAGTCAAAAATGATATCACCGAGTTGGAAATCAATTTGATCAACGATAATATCTTTACTTCCAAATCTTTTTACTTGAACCTCTTGCTTCAAAACTTGGTGAACTTGAAAACTCTCATCATTGCAAAGCCTTCTTACTTTGGTGCAGTTGACAAGTATGATGGTTCATACAGTGAACAAATGAAAAAGAGAACTTTAATTGCAATCTGCAAAGGGTAAAAAAAAAAAAAACAAATTTTTTTTTTTGTGATTAAAATATTAACCAATCTTTTCTATTTAATAGAATTTCAAAGTCCTCAGGAAAACTCGAAAAGTTGCAAATCTTGGGTTATAATATTAGAATTACCAAACAATTTATGGATACGCTTTCTTCTAACAAATGCTCAAACTTGAGGAGTCTCAACATTGACGGGTTTACTCTTAACCACGATAACTTGTACACTCTCAAGTTTTCTCAGTTTCTTGAAAAGTTAAACAAAAATCTCACCGAATTGAGCTTGTCCAATTTTACCCAAACGATCGAAAATAGCATCCCTTCTTTTCCTTTGACCAATCTCCAATCCCTCACTCTCAACAACTTAACAATCACTGCAGATGCATTTTCTTCTTTGTTTGGTCACCTTTCTACCTTTAAAAGCTTGGACACTCTCTCTTTAAAGTTTTTCAATATTTCTTCTCACATTGAATACAAGACTGAACACAATTTGACACCTAACGAGAGAAACGACATTTTGTTGAGATATGAAAACAAGGTCAGAGAATCCTTCTCCAAGTTTATTTCCACCAGCAAGTCTTTGACTCACCTCTACTTTACAAAGTCCAATGTGAACCTTGTTCCCTCCTTCCATAACACAAAACGTAAAGTAAACCAAGAAAACAACGTTGAAATAGAAGTCAACGAAGACAACTTCAAACATTTGTTCGCTGGAAAGAGTAATTCTCTCAAATATGTCAATCTTGATGGCAGCACGCTCTATACTGAAGATTTCATTGGCCTTTTGGCGAATTACCCTTCCCTTCAAACCTTGTCACTCAATCAAACCAAGATTGATCAATATTTCCATGTCCCTCTTCCATTCAATCTCCCTAAAGGAATCACCTTGATTTTGCCATCTTTGAGTCCACATCTCATTGACTTTGTACAAAAGTACATTTCTAAAATTTTTGCAGTTGCCAAGGAAATTGATTTTAAAGGAAATTCTTCTTTTTTTTTGGAGCTAAACAGAAAAAACAGTTTCAACAAAGCCATTTCCGATGAAAATTGCGCTCTTGAAATCTTGAACTTGAGAAAAACCTTTTTCTCTTCTGCTGATTTCAGAGAGTTGTGCTCCCATTTTGAAAAAAACAAATCGCTCGTTTCTTTGGATCTCTCCAAAAATCAAATTACAGCAAACTCTTGCTCCTTCATTTCCAACTTTTTGAAGGTTCATCCTAAACTCAAAGTATTGAGCCTTTTCAACAACAAAGTGGAAGTCAATGGATGCAGATATCTAGCAGAAGCATTGAAAGAGAATCCCCCTCTTGAGAATTTGGACATTGGATCCAACAAGATAAAAAACAAGGGTATCGGTTTCATTTCTTCTGCTCTTTCCACAAACAAAAATTTGAAAGAGATTTCCATCAGATACAACAGAGTTACTGGACCTACATGCTTGAATTTCACTGCATCTTGCATCATCCATCCTACCATTGAGAAGATTTCTGTTTCCAGAAACATCTTGGCTGATACTCACATCATGCAAATAATCAAGCTCATTGATTCTCCTTTTCAACAAAAGAATCCTACCAACGAGATCTCTGAAAACATTTCTGACATGGAGATTTCCACCCCTAAAGACGATGGAAATCAAAACAGCAAAAAGAGAAAGAACAAGTCTCAAAGCATTGATCCAAAGAGAAAAGTCTTGGTTTCTGAAAGTAAGAAGAAGAAATTAATCACAGATTTGGACGGTTACCTGGATGTTTTGGACGTAACAAGCCAAGAAAGAACTGCAGTTGTCCCTGACGTTCCTTCTCACATCACTCCATTTTTCTTAAAGTCCAGAATAGAAGAAGAGAAGTGCGGAGTTGTAGAGAACATCCAAATCTTCCATAAAACTGCAAAGCCTAAACCTGTAAAGAAATTTGGAAGAAGAGTCGTTTCTCGAGTGGTTGAAACAACTGGTTGGGTTGCTTTTGTCAAGTTTGTCGAGCCTGGTTCTATTGATAGACTTTTGCATATTTACCACAAGAGAATCGATCTCTTTAGATCCAAGAAGCAAAATGAGGAACATCCTTCTCAACAAGGTACTATGACTTTGAAGGTTGACAGATCTAAAAGAAAGTTAACAAGAATTCTGAATAATTTTGATTACAAAATTAAATTAATTTGACCCAAAAACTTTTTGATAAAATATATTTTTATTGACAAAATTTCTTTTTCTTTCAAAATATAAAACAGATTTTAAGTAAATTCTTTTGACATTCTACCAACTAATTTTAAATTTAGAAACAATTCAAAGTTTCCTTCTTTGTTTTGTTTGAGATCCAATGTTGATTCTTTCCTGTTTCTCCATAATATCCTCCTTTTTGTAAATTGATGAGTCTGGGTTTGGAATAATTGATGGTAAGATGAGACTCAACAAGCCCGAAAACACAAGAGATTGGAACTGCAAGAGGAACCCAATATCCAACATCTTTTTCATTTGTTTTGAGATTAAAGAAACTGTGTTCATTTTTATTTATTTGTTTTTGTTTTTGTTTTGTTTTGGTTTTTTTTTTATTTTAAAAATCTTTAAACAAAAAAATTTTTATAAAATAAAAATAAAAATTATTTAAACAAAATTTCAATCAAATTTCAATCAAATTTTAAATAAATTTCAAACAAAATTCATTTGAATATTTTTTTAAATTCAATTTCTCTTCATCCTTTGCTTAAAAACATTTCTTTTTCTCTTTTAATTGAATTCATTTAAAATGTTAAAAAAATGGAAAAGAATTTTATTGAAAAGTTCTTTCAAAGGAGTTTTGTTAAACATTTTTGATTATCTAGGTAAATGAAGGAAATAATAATCTTTGACTCAATCATTGATTGGATGTATACCCAATAACTCTTTAATCCCAAATTATAATACAGAATTAAAAGAAATATGTAATTGTTCACTTGTAAATAAAAGATGGAATAGATTTTCAATAGAAGCACCCAAATGGGAAAGAGAATTCAACAAAATAGAAGAAGAAAATAAACATTTGGATCAGTTTATGAACATAATCTATCAAAAAGAAGCTTCATTCAAACAAAAATATAAAAAGATTTTCTTATTGAAAGAAGAATTGGTGATATATTCGTCCCTGCAAAATGCATATAAAGCACCATACAAATATGACAAACCATCATTCGATCCTTTGGTGGAATATTCAAGGAATGGCATGAAATCAGAATATTTCGATTTCAAAAACCTCAAAAACTATTATTGGAATTATCCCTCCATCTATTTCAATCCAATGTGGTTTAAATTTTATTTCACAAGAAATCATAGTGCAATGATAAATCATTGGGAGTAAAAAAAAAAATCTATTAAAAGTTCTTGAATAATCTAAAGAAATCTATTCTTTTTTTTATTTAGTTTGAGCAGTGATAATATTCTTGAAAAAGATGTTGTTATCAGAAGGAGGATTTTTGTTTTCATGATACCTTTGATCATCTTCCTCACTTCCATACCTTTCATGATTGCATTCATTTATTCAAGAATGGGATGTTTGGAAACCTCTGTCTCATTCTTCACTAGAAATTACGATAAAAACAGGGAATGGAGCATAATTTTGATTTTTTTGTTTGAAATGCTCATCCTCACTCCTTTTTTCTATCTTTTACCAATGCTAGAAAACTCCAACTTGTTTCCATTTTCGCGCTTTGCCTTTTCAATCATCATTTACTTCGTTTCTGTCTCTTTTTTGGGAGATCTTCTTTCAGGAGGTTCCTTTTGGTATTCTTTCAAAATCCTTCTCCTTGTCATATTCATTCTTACGGTTTCTTACTCAAATACAATCAAGCAAATCCTCATAAAAATTATTTCCTTTTTTAAATTAACATCCGTAAATTTTAATTTATTTTAAATATTATTTAAAATATATTTTAAATTTTATTTTAATTCAATTTATTATTAACTAATCTCCTTTGATCAGTCCAATTTATTGTGCTCCTTTCTCGTATTTGTGACAATCATTTACTTTTTAGATATATGGAGAATTCTTCTTCATTTATTTTGCTTGTTTCTCAATGCTGTCACCATTTTTCTTGTTTCTGACAACATTCATCGTTACATGCTATTTCCTCAGCACAAAATTTGGGTTAATTTGATTGAACGCTTTAAACTCTCTCACCATGTTTTTATTCAATATACCTTCTTTTTTATTTCTTTCAATATTTTTGTATTTTTGTTGAAGAAATGAAAGATAAAACTTTTTTAAATTCATTTTTTTATTTACAAAATTTCTTTTTCTTTCAAATTATAAAACAGATTTAACTTAATTCATGTGCCACTCTACCAACTAATTTTGAATTTAGGAAACAATTCAAAGTTTCCTTCTTTGTTTTGTTTTGAGATCCAATGTTGATTCTTTCCTGTTNAAATAAAATAAATAAAATAAATAAAATAAATAAAATAAATAAAATAAATAAAATAAATAAAATAAATAAAATATAAATAAAAATAAATAAAAATAAATTTAAATAAAAATTAAAATTAAATAAAAATAAAAATAAAAATTACGGAGGCGTTGCTCCGTCTTCAATCACACCTAAAGTGACTTGATATCCTTTCACAATTTGTTCTTTAATGAAAGACAAGAAGTCTTGGTATCCTTGAAGACCTGTTTTCTGATTGGAGCTGTTGAAAGAGAAGGTTTGGAGTTTGAAATGTTCCGCTGCTTTGGCGTAACTATTTCCCTTTGTTGTATTAAGAGGTGCGTAATCATCCAAAAGCAATTGTGAGAGAAATTCGATTTTTCCTTTTAAAAAAAATTAATTATTTTTTTATTTTTTATTTTATTTTATTTTTTATTTATTTATTTATTTTATTTATTTTATTTCTTAATATTTTTATTTTATCATTTTTATTAATTTCATTTTTTTTTTATTTTTTTTTTACTATTTTTTTTATTTTATTATTATTTTATTTTGATTTTATTATAATAAAATTAAATTTTTTTTTTATTATTTTTTTTATTCATTTTTATTTATTCATTTTTATTTTCTTTATTTGTTTTTATTTTATATTATATTTTTATTTTTATTTTTGATTTTTAAAGGATTTTTTTTTTCTCTTTAATACCTTTTTGGCTTGACCCAGTTTGGGTTATCGAGAATCCAAAGGGAGTTGCAATACTTCTCATGTTGAACTGGGAAGTCCATTGTCCATAAGCCATCGCAGATTGTATGAGGGAGATTTCTCCGCAATATCCATTATTGTTCTCCCCTAATAACTATTAATTTTTTTTTTTTTTTTTTTTCGATTTACATTGATAATATCCTATTACAGGTGTTTTTGGTGTATAACTATAATTTGATCAAAGAAATGTTACAAGAAAAAAATTATCATATTAATTAATTTTTCGAGAAATCTTTTTTTGTTAGCGGATATTAATTTATAACCACAAAATAAAAACTATTGGGGTTAGACATATCTTTAAACTTTAATGCTTATTGAATGAATATTAATTTATCCTCAAAAAGAATTTTATCTCTTTATATAGTTGATATATTACGTATATTTCCTGCTTGGAGGCAAAGATCCATCAACAGCAACTTGGGTACAAGCGGAGCAAGCAGAATGAAAGAAATTTATCAAAAAAATGAAAGAAAAGAGATTAAATTTGAAGAAAAAACAATTTTCTCCTTTCATTTTTTTTTTTATTTTTATAATTTATTATTATATATTATTAATAATAAAATATTATAAATCAAAGTTCAACAAAAAAAATTTTTTTTTTTAATTCAATATTCCTCTATTCCGAAAATCTTCTTTCCAAGTTCTGTAAAAATAGGAGGATCGTTCAAAAATTCTTGTTTCTCAACTTCAGTTGAACCTCCTCCATGAGAAACTTAATGAAAGAGAATGTAAAAATAAAAAATAAAAAATTAATAAGTATATTTAAAAAACATACCAACATTTCCTGTTGAAAATTTTTCAGGTCTGATTCCTGTAGTAACGCTCTTTTTGACAACATTTTTGTAGTCTTTGTGTTCTGCGAGCAAAATTTTGTCGACTCTGTTGCCTTCTAAAGGAACAAATCTCACATAAGTATGAAGCCTAAAAAAAATTAAAAAAAAATTTAATTTCCATTTTATTTTTTTATTTTTTGTTTTAATAATTTTGTATTTTTATTGATTTTTTTAAAATATTTATTTTATTTAAAATTTCTTTTTCATTTTTTTTTGATTTTGTAAAGATTTTAATGACATTTTTGAATTTATTTGTTTATTTCCAAAAAAATGAATTATTTTTACCTCCAATGTTCATGAAGAGTATTGACACCACCGGCATGAGGCAAATTAGAACTCCAAACAACGAAATCACCTTTATTCATTACAATCTCGATTTTTTCGTTCTTGGTGACTTCCATGTCCTCAAACATGTTGAACTTATTCTTTTGTTTAGGAGGAGTGTGTTTTCCAAACTTTTTGTTTTCAAAGTCTTTCTTGTATTTCTCTATTTTTTCTCTTTTGTTGAACCCTGGAATGCAGTAGAATCCTCCCCCTCCTTCTGGGCAATCACTCAAACAAAGTCCACCTAACATATAAAATTTAAATTTGTTTTTTCATTTTTTCTTCTATTGAAAATTTTTTTGTGAGAATTTATTCTTCAGCATATAATTTGGATCAATTTTTAGATATGTTGATTAATATTGATCCTTTATCGATCATTTTTAATAACGAATTTTTATTTTCATTTTTTTTTTAATCGCAAAGTTTGATATCAAAAATTAAATTTATTTATAATTAATAGTAATATTTAACAAAAATAAATTGGAAAACAGAATGAGCAAATAAATAAGTTTCAAGTTAAAGAACAATTATTCAATATAGAATAAATCATCCAAATAATTAAATGTTTAAATAAAATTTCTCAAGAAAATTTTTTTTCAATAAAATAATTTCCCAATAAAATTTCAACTTATTTGAAAATCATCATATAAAAACAACACCAACATGAATATAAATCCTTTATGTATTAATTCTTCTGATTATACAAAGAAAACATAGAAATTAACATAGAATATCCTATAAAGAATTTTAAACTCCAGGGAAATCCAAAAAGAAAGGAACAGTTGATGTAGATGTTAATGTTGTTTTCAAATTGAAATTAAAGGATATCAAAAGAATATAAAGAATTTTTTTTTTTTTTTTGTATTCTCAGATTTTCAGTAGAAACACACGTTCCTTTTCAGGAACTTGTATTCTTGTAAAAGAAAAAAACTAAATTTTTTTTTTATTTTTTTACCTTGGTAACCTGCTTTTTCTGGAGTACTAAACCAGTAGTTAAGATCTGTATGTAATTTTTTATTTTCGTTAGTTTCGCTTGAGCTCATTTTGTCTCTGCAAGGAGCTGATTTTTTAGAGGAATATGTCATTTAATGAATACAAAAAAATATATATTTTTTTTTTCATTTTTTTTCTTACGCTTCATGCATACTCTATCCAATGAACATATCAACTTTTTTGTTTCTAATAATTGGCAGAAGATATTGTATATCTTTTTATCTTGTCTCAATTCATAAAGACTTATGAAGAATAAAAATTAAAAATATGGGTTCTGAATGAAGATATGATTATATTAATATACCTTTTGAGATGCCATAGATTCAATAATCCATGAAATGGGACTTTAATATTGTTCATCAAAGAAATTTATGGTGAATGAAATATTATAAAGCCGAAATTTGGTCGAAATCAGAATTAAAATTTTTTTTTTACCTTCTTTCCATGTTTCCTTCTTGTTTTTGAATATCTTGAAATGTTGTGCTGCCTTTTCGAACATTTCATTTTCTATTTTCTCGCATAATTCGTTTGAGATGAGATTTTTGAAAA
Source organism: Cochliopodium minus (assembly GCA_024220525.1). Taxonomy (NCBI): domain Eukaryota; phylum Discosea; order Himatismenida; family Cochliopodiidae; genus Cochliopodium; species Cochliopodium minus. The sequence goes on along the minus strand of JAMYWO010000007.1, from coordinate 311,439 downwards.
CAATATATCCATTCTCCTCCATAAATTTCATTTGTTCCTCTGTTATCTTGAATTCATCATCAATCATTTTTTTATATTTTTTTTTTTATTTTATTTTTGATTTATTATTTAATAAAAAAAAGAGTTAGATTAAAAATTTTTATTTGAGAAAATTAAAAGAAAAGATGCAATTTCATCTATTCTCTTAAAAATAAGTGATGAGTTTTTAAAAATATATTTATTTTAAATTTATTATTAAATTTAATATTCCCTTTATTAATACTCAAACTAATCTACAAACAATAAAAAATGAAGCCAACATCATACATCCTCCTATGTGAAACGCGAACAGGGAAGTGATGATTCCCTCCAAAGAATGAAAGTGATCTACAATAAACTTGAACTCTTCCGTGTCAACACGGCTCAACCCTTCAAAAAATCCAATTTGTTGAAGAAAATCTTTCATGTATCTTAATAAATATTTTTAAAGTTTTTTTTTTTTTTTAAAATATTATTTTTAATTAAATTGGTTTTACTTTGATTGATCAGGTTCAACAAATTGAGTTGATAAAAAATAAAATGGAAGTATAACGAGTGAAGAGAAAAATGAGAAGAGGAGTGCAATGGAAAATACTTGTTGTGTTGTTGGTTTTCCTTTCAAGTTTAACCTGTCTTTGAACAAACCCAACAAAAAATATCCCATAGTAAATGTTTTAACGAATTTGGATAACATTCCTAATTAAAAATTAAAAAAACTTTTATTAATTCAATTGATTTATATGATTTTGAATATTAATTTATAGCGATCGAATTATATCCGATGATCTTCTTCAAATGATTGCGTTTGATCATCTCAGAAGATAACTATTTGATATTCTTTATATTGTCTAACAATCACCAAAATATATATTAAATAAAAATTGTTCCTTACCATATTCGATGAATATAGTGTTCATCCCAAGAAGATTTTCGATTGTGGCTATTTTATATTTCAAATTAAAGGGAGGAAATATAATTTATATTCGAATTTTCTTACTGAACAAACAAAAGAAGATAGAATAGAACATGGAATGGATTAAACTATCTCCAATAATATCCATTAAGAAAATAAATGAAATGTTAAAAAGATTCCAAAGAATCTTTTTCAAATCAATTTTTTTTATTTAATTTTATTAAAATATAAAAAATAAAAAATTAAAATTTTTTTTTATTCCATCTTTTCAATTTTGTACAATTTGTTTTCAAATTCCAAACAAACATCATCTCCTTCAACAGAAATAAATTTCGAAAGCTCTAAAGCAATAGAAGGTTTAACCAAACCATAACCCAAAGTGGAATTCAAAGGATAATAAATTCTGCCTTGTAGTTGATCAACCTTTTTGAAAAATTCATAATAATTTTTTTTTTTATTTAATTTTTTTTTTTTTTTTACTTTTAATTTTTCTGGGAGGAAGTTGACTTTCAAATTTCCTCCATAAATTAAATAATATTCATTTTCTATTTTTTCCAAGTGTTGAAAGACAATAGGTTTGTCGAAACATTTCACATAGTTTTTTTCAACACCACAAGGAGAAACATATGGCCACTCCACTCTATTATTATCTTCATTAATTTTAATTCTTTTAAAGAAAAAATCTAATGCTCTTTTGTCTTTCAAGAAAAATGGTCCCTTAAAAAAAAAAAATTTGAAAAAATTTTTTAGAATTAATTTTAAAACTTACATAAGGCATCTTTTTCTCATTTTCTAAATTTATAAATTTTAATTTTAATTTTTTTTCAGCTAAAAATGATTATTGAATATTTTTTTCTTCTTTGAAATGCATCTTTATTAAAATCAAATATAACCCTTACCTTCTATGTTGTATAGATTTCCATTCGAATTGATAAAATAGTAATATTTCCTCACATCATCTTTGGAATCGACAAAGTTCCTTTTATAAATTCGAAATAATTCGTTATATTTAGATTTATATTTGAAAATATTGTTGTTGCTTTTAAAATTCTTGAATGGGATAGAACAACAAATCATTTTTTTTTATATTTTTTTTTATTTTTTTAATTTTTTTTTTTTTTTTTATTTTTACAAAAAAAAAACTTTTTTATTATTTCTTGATTGTGGTAAGATAATAAATGCGATCAAAAATACTCAAAGTGTTCTCCAAAATTTTCTTCAAAACGAGACGCAAAGTGAATTCGGAATCGAAATTGGGGAGCATCTTTAGGTCTGCGTAGGAGATATAAGTAACGAGACTGGTGTTCTTTTTTTCGGGATGAGGTTCAATAATAAATCCTCCATAATAAATTTGTCCTCTGATTGTATCTAAAAAATGAAAAAAAAAAATAAAGTTGTTTTATAAATCAAATTAATTAAATAATTAATTGAAAAAATAACTAATTTAAAAAATTAAATTCAATAAAAAATAATTAATTTAATGAATTAAATTTAATCATTTAAAACAAAATAATTTATTTATTAAATTTTTAAAAATTTTTTTTCGTATACCTTCTGGTAATGGCGGACCATCTTCGTAGTCAACAGATTTTACGAAAACAACACATTTAGATTCAGAATAGAAGGTATGTCTCAAAACGAGAAACTCCCTTTTCTTGGTCACCAAACACACTTTCGCCTGGAAAACAAGACTAACTATCTGAGTTGATTTGTCTAAAGTTTTCAAAACGTTATGTGAATGGAACAATTTATCCTTTAATAAAAAACATTTATTAAAAAATTAAAAAAGTGAAAAAAAAACAATAAATTAAACAAAAATTGATAATTTAAGTTGAAAATAAGTTTTAAATTTTAAACAAAATTGATAATTTTAGTATCAAATAAATTTTAAATTTTTTTTTTTTTTTTTACATGTTCTCCCAATTTTAAAGATGCAGTTTGGTCATATATTCTCTCACAACTAGTCGGAATTTCACCTATTTTTTAAAAAAAATTATTAGAAAATAATTTTAAAAGTTGAAAAAAAAAAAAAAACAAAAAAAATTCAAACAAAATTAAACAAATAATGTTTGAAAAGTTTTTTTACCATGAACTTTACAACAAGATAACGTTAGGTTCTCCTTTATTACTTTGAAGTAAGACTTTGCGTTTTTGTTTCTTGGTCCTTCTTCCCAACCTTCTATTGACTGAAGCCCATAAAAAACTTTCAAATTGGTGTCCAAAAACTGGAAATAATCTAGATTGTCCAAAATTGGTTTCTCTTTTTCTCTTTCCTCTAAAATGATCGAAAAATCAAAATAAAAAATAAAAAACAAAAAAAGGTAAAATAAAATACTAATTTTGTAAAAATTTTTAAAAATAATTAAACAATAAAAATAATAAAAAGAAAATGAAAAAATCAAATTCATGAAAAAAAATTTGTTTATTATTCTAGAAAAAATAAAAATTTAACATTTGATGATTAAAATTTTTTTGTAAAAATAATTAAACATTAAAAAAAATAAAACTAAAAAAAAAATTGAAATAAAATAAATTAAAATTAAAGGAGAATTCACTGAAAAAAAAAAAACCTTTGTCTGACATTATTGAGGATATAGATTTTGATATGTGTATGCTGTTGACTACAATCTTTTTTTCATCTTCAGATATCCTTTCCTCCTTACTTTCTCCACTGTTAAAATCTCCGCTATTCAAAAAATCATTCTTTTGATAGTCTGCTTTGCTTTCTTGTTTGGATATCTCCACACTTTTGTCCACCAGTATGTCCAAAAGTTCTGATAAATAGGTAACTGCTTTGAATTTGGATTTGCTGGTTAGTTCTATGTTTTTGGAGATCATTTTCTCATTTATCTTTTTATTATTTAAAAAATAAAATTCAATTTTATTTATTCCCTTTAGAGATGTCCAAAAATATTACAACAGTTTAAAATTGGTTAGTAAACATTTTATATCCGCTAACAAAGTTGTAATATTTGGACATGTCTATATTCCCTTGTTATTTAAATAATAATTTTATTGTTCAAAATGAAACGCTAAGAATAATAAAAGCCTTCCACTTTATTTAGATTGGAATTTACAAACATGCATTCAATATAATATTATATTAGTTTTATATATTTTTATTTTTACAATTTCCAACAATTTCTGTTCTTGATGAGATATTTTCCTACTTGTTTCTATCTTTCCTTCCAATTGCGATATTCTCTTCTCATATATTTGGCTGTTTTCATCCAACTCATCTTTATCTTCTCTATAATAGCTATATTTCTCTTTCAATTTGTTCGTTCTTTCATTTATACTCTCTTCCTCATCTATCAGATTCAATGTAGAAGATAAATCAATTGAACTATCGTTCATTTTTTTATTTTATATTTTGATTATAAAATAAGGTGGCTTTATGAAAAAGAAAATGACCAATCATCTTGTTCTCTGTTTATATTTAATAGAAGCATCCTTCATTTTTTTTTAATTGAAAAGATATTTTTGAAAATACAAAAGGATCAAAACGATCTGAACAACAAAAAGAAAGTAAAAAATGACGAGATTAACAAACGGATGAACAGTTTGAGATGTGTTTCTGATCTTTCCATCTTTCTCTTCAAAAACTGAAACTTTAAAGAGACAACTCAAATAATAAGAGTTCATTTCAACAATTACATAAATGTTAAACACTTGAAGAAAACTAATTAAGACGGTAAGAAAAGAAAAATCCAAGAAATTGGTTATAATCAGAGCTGATTTTACAACAAGTTGAACACCCAGAATGATGTAGTGAGATCGATTTGGCCCATAATACCTTATCTTTTTCTTAATAGCAGTCATAATCAACAAAAAAAAACAAGACAAGAAGAAAGAACAGATTGTGTTGGTACCATTTTGAAACTTATTTTTAAAAAAATTTTTGTTATAATAAATTAAAACTATAAAAAAGAAAACAAAAAAAAAATAAAATAAAAAATTAAAACGATAAATTAAAGAAAAATTTTAAAATTACTAAATAGATAATGGGAGGAATAATAAATGCTTTTGTAATTAGAAAGAGTTCCATGAAAGAAGAAGAATGTTCTGCGTCTAAAATTAAGAAAGTCATTCATTAAAAAAAATGTTTAAAGAAAATTTACAATTTAAAAGAGGACTATTCGCTATCATTTTTAAAAATAAACTCGAATAAACGACACTAATTCCCAGATTGATCCTAGTTTTAAAAACAAATGAACAAAAAAATTTTTAAAAATAAATTTGTTAATTCCAAATACCAATAAAACCAAAACAAGAAGGGTGTGAGAAAGTGGAATTCAAACATATATATTCCGTATCCATAAAGCAGAATGTCGTAAAAAAAAGCCAAAACAGTACTTAAAGAAAATGATTGGAATGATCAAATTAAAAAAAAATTTGAAAAAAGATTTACATTGGAAAAGTAAAATTTTTGGAGAAAAATTTCGTAAAAATGCATTCAAGTATGGAGATTGAGAGCCTTATTGCAGTGAAAATGTTGAAAAAAGTCATAAAGAAAAAAAGGTTCGGGAATAATTTGAGGAACAAGAGGATATTCACCCACATGTTCACTATCTTTTTTTTTTCTTTTGTTGTATCAAAATATATTTTGAGATCGTAGTCGTAGGTGAGAATAGAATTGATTTTTTGAAAGATATTCAAGTTTTCGATCTTTTTGATTTTAGTGACGATTCCTCTGTTTGAGATTTCATCAAGTTTTGGATCGCATCCCAAATCTCTCCAACTTTTATTCACCAAAAATGATTTTCTCAGTGATTCTCCATCCAAATAGGAAAGAAGATGAATCCACACTAACACAAATTAAATATTTTGATAGATATTATTGTTTATTTTAGAGGATATATGAATGGATATGATGGTATTAAGCAAATTTCAATGTGAATATAATTTATTTCCTTTATAATTTCAAAATATACTTTGAATTATTCATCAAAATAAGCTTAAACAGTAAGGTAATTTTACATTGCTTTGGGAATACTTTATTTGGTATATCGAGTGATCTGATCTTCATTTTTTTTTTTTTTTTAATTATTTTTAATAGAAAAGATAATTGAGAAAATACAATAGGATCAAAACAATCTGAACAAGAAATAGAAGGTAGATACAGACCAAATTAACAATTGGATCAAATACTTGTGTATAATTTACAATCTTTCCATCTTTCTCTTCGAAGCAAGCTACACGAAAGAGACTACCAAGAGAATAAGTGATCACTTCAATATGAACGTAAATGTTAAACACTTGTAATAAACTTGTTAAAAAGGTAGATGAAGAGAAGTCCATGTATGTTTTAGAAATTTGAATGATCTTTAAAAAGAGTTGAAAGAACACAATGATGATCAAGTAACCATTGAGTGTTTGGGACACCACTTTTTTCTTTAAAACTTGAACAACCACCAACAAAATTAAAGAAACAAAGAAAGAGTAGATTGTGTTGATACGGTTTTGAAACTTTTTATTGAAATAAGGAATTAAAAAAATCATTAAAAATTTAAAGTTTTTTTTTACCAAATAGATCAAAATAGGTATAAAAAATCCTTTTGTGATGATTTCCATCGAAGCTTCTCCAATATCTTGTAAGAATTAAATTATTGTATTCAAGATTAAATTGGTGGGAAACAAATTATTACAACTCGAAAGGGAACTGTTAGAAACCATTTTTAAAAATTTTCCAGAGTAAACTGCATTAACACCTAAATTGATCCTTCAAGGAAGAAATAAAATGAAAAATGTTGATGAAAATAAATTGAATTAAAAAATAATTGAATTTAATTTATATTACCAATAAAACCAAAACAAGAATGGAAAAAGAAAGTGGAATTCAAATTTGTAAATTGCGTAACCATAAATGATCATGTCGTAAACAAATAACAAACCAGATCTATTTTTTTTTTTTTATTAAAGGAGAATCAAAAAAAAAATATTTAAAAAACACATCAATGATGAAAAAAGATTGGTAACTACTTACGATACATGGGTGATATAAACATAATAATATTTGGTAAAAATACATTCTATGATTGAAAGAATGAGCCCTGCTCCTACAAACCAATTTGGAAAGATGAGAAATAAAAAAAAGTGGGGAAATAATTTGAGGAACAAGAGGATATTCACCCACATGTTCACTATCTTTTTTTTTTCTTTTGTTGTATCAAAATATATTTTGAGATCGTAGTCGTAGGTGAGAATAGAATTGATTTTTTGAAAGATATTCAAGTTTTCGATCTTTTTGATTTTAGTGACGATTCCTCTGTTTGAGATTTCATCAAGTTTTGGATCGCATCCCAAATCTCTCCAACTTTTATTCACCAAAAATGATTTTCTCAGTGATTCTCCATCCAAATAGGAAAGAAGATGAATCCACACTAACACAAATTAAATATTTTGATAGATATTATTGTTTATTTTAGAGGATATATGAATGGATATGATGGTATTAAGCAAATTTCAATGTGAATATAATTTATTTCCTTATAATTTCATCATAATAAGCATAAAAAGTAAAAGTAATTTTACATTGCTTTGGGAATACTTTATTTGGTGTATCAAGAGATCTGATCTTCATTTTTTTTTTTTTTAATTATTTTTAATTGAAAAGATAATTGAGTGAATACAAAAAGATTAAAACAATCTGAACAACAAAAAGACAGTAGAAATTGACCAAATTAACAATAGGATCAACTTCTCTTGGTGCACTAACAAACTTTCCATTTTTCTCTTCAAAATTGACAAACTTTAAGAAAATAGCACGAGAATAGGTGATCATTTCAAAAAGGGCATAAATATTAAACATTTGAAGAAATCCCATCAAAAAGATATCTGAAGAATATTTGGAGATTTGAAACGATTTCACAAAAAGTTGAAGAATCAAAAAAATAAAAGTATTTTCTTTCAAATAATCGATCTTAATGACATTTGTCCCCAGAACACGAACAACCAGTAAAATGACTATTGAAATAAAGAAGGAGTAGATTGTGTTGGTTCGACTTTGACACTATCAAATAAATATAAAATTATTTAATTTTTTTAAAAAAAAAATTGTTTGAAGAATACCAAATAGATGATGGGTGGAATGACTGATGCTTTTACGAAAGATTGTGTAGGATACTCTCCTGCGTCTTTTGTTATTGATTATAAAAGTGTTAAAAGTATAAACAAGATAATGTGAATAAAGTGTACTTACTTATCAAAAGTTGACTTCTTGAAAATTTTCTCAAAAATAAAGAAGAGTGAAATGAATTAGCTCCAAAATTTACACTAATTGAAAAAAGATAAATTTTAAAAACGAAATCGTTCTATTTTTACAAGTAAAAAGAAAACAAGAAAGGGACCAGAAAATGAAATTCAAATTTGTAAACTGCATATGCATACATCAACATCTCGTAATAATATAAAAAAGAAAAGTTGTTCACCGAGAAAGTTTGAGTAAAAGAATTAAGAAATGAAAGAGTCAGCCCAAAAATAGAATAACCATTTGGAAAAGCTAAACAGACAAAAAGATTAGGAAATATTTTGAGAAACAAATGTAGATTAACGAACAATCTTATAATCTTTCTTTTTTCTTTTGTTCTATCAAAATATATTTTGAGATCGTAGTTGTAGGTGAAAATCGAGTTTATTTTTTGAAAGATATTCAAGTTTTCGATCTTTTTGATTTTGCTGATGATTCCTCTGTTTGAGATTTCATCAAGTTTTGGATCGCATCCCAAATCTCTCCAACTTTTATTCACCAAGAATGATTTTCTCAGTGATTCTCCATCCAAATAGGAAAGAAGATGAATCCACACTAACATAAATTAAATATTTTAATTTTGGAATAGGATATATGATATGACGTATTCAAGAGAAAGTATAAATATATTTCTTTTATATTTTTGAAATTCGCTGTATTATTTGGGATAAGCAATTAAGATTCAAATTTTGAGTTTACATGGTTTTGGGAATACTTTAATAGGTATATCAAGTGTTGTATTTTTCATTTTTTTTTGAATATAATAAAAAAAATGAAAGAAGAAAAGATTGAGAATTCAAATTTTGATCATAAAGTTCCCATCATTATAATAAAAATGGGTGGTTCATGTAAATTTGTTTATATTTTTGCTATACTTTTTATTTGAAAATTTATGAAAGGCATAACAAATAAAGAAGAGAAAGATTGCCCAAACATGGAAATTTTGGATAAAATCATAATCCAAATCAAAGAAGCATTATCTAATAAAATAAGAGTTATATTAGTACATGGTTAAAATATAAAATTTTTCTTTGAAATTTGAAATTGAATTTTTTTTTGTTTTAAAAAAATAGGAGCAGGATCATGTAAATAAAAAAATTATGCAAAAAAACTAAAACTTAAAATAAAAAGATGGGCACATTGTTGCCAAGGAATATGAGGTATCAAGTGGATTCAATAATGAAAAAGATGAGAAAGAAAAAATAGAAAGGAAGATGATGGGTTTCTCAAAAACCCATTTGGGACTCAGGCAACTCAACAATTTGGTTGTGGAGAGATTTTTGTTAAATGGGATAAGTGTTGTTGGAATTCCTCCATGTACAACTGGGTTCATAGACAAAAATGGATGTAAAAAAAAATTAAAATAAAAATGAATGAAACAAAAAAAAAATTAACAAATAAACAAATAATAAATATAAAAAAATTTTTTACGACATTATATCAAAGGGAGCAATACACATGCATTGATTATAATAAATAAATTGTTAAACCAGAATATTATCCCTGTTTTGCACGGAGATGTAATTTTCAATGATCTTCAAAACATTTCGGTGATATCTGGTGATGTGATTATTAAGGATCTGGCTTCGCTGTTCAGGCCTAAAAGAGTGATATTTTTGTGTGACGTGGAAGGAGTTTATAAAAACATGAAAGATAAAATATTACTGGATAAAATAAATGTTTCAAATCAAAATTTTAATATTGAAAATCAAATTGAAATTGAAACAGTTGAAAAAGATGTAACTGGTATAATTTTTTTAATAAATGAAACTTTAAATCAGAATTTTCAGAGAATTAATATCAATTTTTTTTTTTTTTTCAAAAAGGAGGGATTCTAACAAAAATTAAAAATTCAGTTTTGATAGCCAAAATGGGTATTGATGTTTATATTGTTAAAGCTGGAACTGAATATTCTAAACAAGCAATATTGTGCCAAAATGTTTCAAAAGGAACGAAAATAACAAATATTTGAATTATAAAATTTTATTTAATGAAATTGAAACATCTGTTCCCAATATTTTTTATTTTTTCTTTTCTGTTTTTCTTTTTGAGGACCAGTTATCGTTTTTAATAGTCTCGAACAAGAGATGTTTCACCAACAATGTTTTTATTACTTTGGGAATATTTATTTTTTTTTTTGAACAAAAAACTTTCAAGCAAGTCACAAAACTCTTTGAAATTATCTTGAATGATCTAAAAAATAAAAATAAAATAACAATAAAAAAATGTTATTAAAAACAAAAAATCAATAAATAAAAACTAACTGTGAAGTCAAAAAGTGAATTTCAGGAATCCAATGATATTCTTGTTCTAAAGTAAGAGGAAATGTGATCATCTTTGAAAAATAAAAATTATTTAAATAAAAATAAGGAAATAAAAAGGTTTACATTATATGCTTTCTTTGCGAAATTTTCTAATTCGGGGTCATTGTAATTAAAAGAACTAAAAAATTCCTTCAAATAACCCATTTTCAAAAGAAATTGACAGTTTTTTGTCAACTTGGGACCCAAACGAAAAAGATCAGACAATATGACAGGTATTTTGGAATTAGAAACCGTTTTTGGCAATGAATGAGTTTCATAAATTCTGAGAATTACTTTGATCAAAGAAAGTAAATAATGTGGGGTCATTTTGTGTGGTTTTTCTACAAAGTATTGTGTTGTCAAATCTTCTATTCCCGACATTGCCACTAAAAAAAAAAAAATTTTTAAAACATAATCATTTTAATGATTTTAAAAAATAAAATTATTTTTATGATTTTAAAAATAAACTAGAAATAATAAAAAATTACAATCAAAGTCATTTTCATCAAAGTAATTTTCATTTGGATTCAAAAGACTTTCAAAAAGAGAATTCAAGCAGTCAAAAACAAAACCAATGTAATCCTCAAGTAAAGAATCATCGTTTATTACCCCAAGACATAAAAACTTGAAGATGTTTGCTTTGCTGTTATTGGTCAAAGTGGATAAAGAGAAATTTTCGTACAAAATGCGGAATAACTCTGAAAATTCTTTTGAAAACTCCTTTGCAAAACTTTGAATTTCAACTTTTTCAATAAAACACAATATCAATTCCACAATTTTGTTAATTAGTTCTTTTTCCTTGAGAAGAGATGTTGTAATTTGCAATAATTGACCCATGTGTTTCAAAAGTGAATCTAAATCAAAAAAAACAAATAAATTGACATGAAAAAGAGTGGAAAAAATAAAATTAATTCCAAATTTCCCCATTAATGATTAAATTTGTTAATAGATTAAAAAACAAATTACCTCGATGAAAGTCCACAACATAACAAAGAAACAAATAAACATCATTGATGACGAACTCAAAATCATCAACGCTCTCCTTCTTTTGAGAACAAAAAAGAAGGCTGTGATTCAATCTATCAAAAGAAAAAAGGAGCAAATCTTCTATCTTTTGAGACACTTTCTCTACAAAAAAGTCTTTGTGAACAAGAGATTGGAAAATGAGGAAGAGATGTTTTTCTTGTTTGCTATTTGAAGAATCCTCTTTATTTTCGGAAATTTGTTTGGAAACGTTGAGGTAGTAATCCATCAGTCTTTGAAGAATTTCTTGTTGGTCTGCCTTTGAGGTTTCAATCAAAGTTACTATGTATGAGTTCAAATGTTCTTTATCAAGTTCTTGTCTAATAGATCAATATCATTAAAAATAGAAATCAAATTTACCAAAATAGAATTAAAAAAAAAAACTTTTGGAATTTACCTGTCTAAGCATGCAATCACTGTTTCGTTTATTTCGTTAATTAATGTTGGATGATCTAACCCAAAGTCAATGCCTTCAGTGTTTCTGGAAATTTGGTCCAACAAAGTGCAACTTTTAAAGAATTTAAAAAAAAGTGAAAAAAAAAAAAGAAACATAAAATTAAAAAAAAAATATTAAAATGTTAGGAAAAAAAGAAATAAAATAAAAAAAAAATAAAAAAAAAAATTATTTAGAAAAGAAAACAAAAAATTAAAAATAAACCTTCCATTAACGAGATGTTGTTCTCTTTTTAAATTTCTAAGAGCAGATTCAAGAATAGATTGAATGTTACTAAAAAGGAAGACAGACTGATGAATGGTATTGGCAAGGGTGAAAAGTAAAGTGTCTTGAAAAAGACTGCTTGTAAATTTGGTTGAACACTCAAACAATCTGACGCTGTGTTTAGTTAAAAATTCTTCACAAATTCCTTCAGAAAATCCTAAAATAAAATTAAAAAATTTAAATAAACAAAAATTTAAATTAAAAAAAAATTAGGGGAGCAGATCATTTCTAATTATTAATTTTAACAAAAAAATAGAAAATTTTGAAAGTTTTTAAAAATTTTCATAAATTAAATTTTTAACCTTTGGAAACACATCCAAGAAAAAAGATTGCTGATTGAACAAATTCTTCCTCATTGGAGTACAAATGTTGAGAAACGTAAGAATCAGCAACATCAAGTAGACTATCCCTCAATAAATCAGAAAGCATGAATAAATAACCAGAAACACCTTGACAGAGATCGTTTTTTTCTGTTTCCCCAGAAGCTTTGAAATCACTTTTATCTCTCAAAATAAATGGAGTTATATAGCGGAGGATTTCTTGGTGATATTGAATAGTGTACTGGAAGGAAGTTTTGCTTTCGAGTCCTCCTTTGATTGTTTTTACTTCTTTTCCTTCTGATTCTTCCTTCATTTCATTTGATTCATCCTCCATTTCCTCCTCTTTCATCATTTCCTCCTCTTCCTTAATTATCTCTGCTTCTGCTAGAGAGTTCCAAAATTCTATTGATTTCAAAATCAAAGAATTGTCTTCTGTCTTATTTTTTAGGTAGAAAGTGGAAATCTAAAGAAAATTTGATTTAATATCAAAAAAAATAAAAAATCTCTTTAAAATATATATTTAAATAATTTTTGGGAGAAGTTTTTGTTCCAAAGAAGGTTTTAAAAATAAATTGAAAAAAATTTTACTTCATAAAACTTTTCAAAATATTTGGGACAAGTTTCATATGAAATAGATATTATGTTGGAAATATAGTTCAATATGACAACATCTTTCTTTTTGCTTGTTTTGAATTGTTCTAAGATTGATGTGTTGATCTTCTCAAATTCAGGGAGTTCGCTCAGATCTTTAATACGAACCACTACGAATTCCACGAATTCCTCAAAAAAGAACTCGTTTTGGTAGTAAATGGACAAAGAAAATAGTTCAAAAATGTCTTTTTCATTTCCCTTATAAAAACCCTCTCTCTAAGTAATCAATAAAAAGTTAACAAAACAAAATAAAAAAATATTAATAAAACACAGCACCCGAAAAATTCTTAAATTGAGATCAAACCTCATATTTAGATTCTGTATAAGTGATTTTGTATATATGTAAAGGATTTTTTGATCCAGAGGCTCATAAGAATTGGATTATTAATATGAATATATAAAG
>JAMYWO010000007.1:278682-296971 GCA_024220525.1 Cochliopodium minus | reverse complement strand
AAAATAAAAAATAAAAAATAAAAAATAAAAAATAAAAAATAAAAAATAAAAAATAAAAAATAAAAAATAAAAAGATAAAAAAATAAAAATAGAAAAGAACAAAAATAAAAAAATACCTTAATGTAGTTTGCAGAAGATTCAATGATGGCATATTGGGTAAAACCCTTTATTTTGAAGGTGTTGGGGCTGGTCCCATACAGAAGCTGACTCCTCTGCGCTATTCGACCAATGTTCGAAACATAAAAATTATTGAATTCTTTGTTCGCCTCGTACATATTCAATGACATCCATGAAACATCTTTTCAAAAAAAAAAATTAAAAAATATTTGAAAAATAAAAAAAATAAAAAATATTAAAAATATTAAAAAATAAAAATTTTTGAAAATAATAAATGATAAAAAAAAATGAACTAATTGAAATATAATTAATTGAAAAAATAAATAATAAAATAAATAATAGTAATAAAATGAAAAATAAAAATAATAAAATGAAAAATAAATAAAAAATAAAATAAAAAATATTTGAGAAATCACCTTGTATGAGAGGATTGTTTTTGGCGTAAGACTCAAGTCTTGATCTCACTCCATTCAAGCTGTGGAATGTAGTTTGTTTGTCAAAAGGAGTAATGACCACCTTGACATAAGCCCCACCTTCAAATGAATAAAAATATTTAAAAAATATTTAACAAAAAAATAAAACAATTAATTCTTAAATAAACAAAAATCTTGAAAAAAAAATGTAATGTCAAATTAAAATTATTTAAAGAAATGAAACAAATAAAAAAAAAAGAATTAAATATCAAAAAATAAAAAATAAATATCAATATTTGGAAATAAAAAATGAAAAAATATTTGAATAAAAGATAATTTTTTAAAATAAATTTAAACAAAAAAATTCAATATTTACTAAAATTAGTAAAAAAAAAAAAATCCAAAATTAAGAGTAAATACCCTCAAAAGAAAAAAAAAGATTTTTACCTCTCTTTTCTAACCTGAAAGTTACAGAGTTAATCTGAGTGTTATAAGATACAGAAATATACAACAAGAAAGAAAGAGAGAGGGCGTACATCATGGAGGTCTTCCTGTTACGCATGATGTGGGCGACGAGGTTCTTGGAGACGATGGAGGTGATGACGGCTTTCTCCCAGAAGAACAAGACGAAGATGAGGCCGTTTTGGAAGAGTCTTTCGACGTTGAGTGCGAGGAGGACCATTCCGAAGAGCATGCCGAGCAGAATTCCGACAAACACTTCGAGGAGGAGACTTAGGTTGAGCGAGATGAGGGAGAGTGGCAGGAGGTAGTAGATCATGAACCCGAATATCACCAGTGACAATCCTGTGTCGAAACAAAGTGAATGAAAAATTGAAATAGAATTTTAAAAAAATCAAAAAAAAAATGAAGACAAATTTAAATCAATTAATAAATACTTAGTTTTAAAAATGGAATAAAAATTAAAAAAAAAATTAAAAAATAAATAAATGCATAAAGAATAAAAAAATGTAAATATAAAACAAAAAATAAGAAATTTTTAAAATGAAAAAAATAAAATTATAAAATAAAAATTGATGAACAAAAAAAACACATAAAAAAATAAAAATTAAAATAAATTAAAAATTGATGAACAAAAAAAAACATAAAAAAATAAATTAAAAAAAATTTGAAAAAGAAATGAACAAAAAAAAAACATAAAAAAATAAAATTAAAAAAAATTTTGAAAAATAATTTTACCTAAAATTAAAAAGGAAGCAGGGAGTGATTCGTCCTTTGACCTCTCAAGTTGATAAGTAACCACTTTGGTCTTTGTTCTCCTTGTGTCGATAGAATCGTGAATGTTGGCGCTCAAAGCCTCCCTGATAGGAACAATGGAAGAAATAAGAGGCATAACAATACCTTTTAAAAAAATCAAAAAATAAAAAAATAAACAAAAATAAACAAAAATAAAAAATCAAAAATCAAAAATCAAAAATCAAAAATCAAAAATAAATAAAAAATAAAAAATAAAAAATGAAAAATGAATAATGAATAATAAAAATAACAAAATAAAATAAAATAAAATTTTCGTTTACCCAAGACAGTTGCAGTTAAAACTCCTCTTAACGAAAGACTTGTGCTGAATCCTACACTTGTTTTGGAAATGAAATAACTATTGACAGCCACCATGAAAATTTGAGCAGTGAGAAGACCCAACACCCAAGCAGGTACTGCATAAGAAACTCCTTGGCACAACAAAAGCTTGATAAGCTCAGATCTGGTCAATCCAATCTAAAAGTAAATGACATTTAAAAAAAATTTAAATCTTTAAATTTTAAAATAAAAAATTATAAAAAATAAAATAAATTTAAAATAAAATTAAAAATAAATTTTAAAAAATAAAAATTCAAAATAAAAATAAAATAATAAAAATTTAAAATAAAATATAATAAAAATAATTGAAAATTCAATTAAAATAATAAAAAAAATTTTACCATACGAGTCACACCCATTTCAAATTTTCTGCTGTCTACAGAAATCATCATGAGAGAATAGATCAACATGATACCAAGGTAACAAAGGAAAAAGATGATGAGATTCAAAACCAAGCCGAAAAAGATGGAGAAGATCTGATACTCGCTGATGCCCTCAAAGACAGGCAAAGAATCGCTCACCTGGTTGAAACCAATAGCATAAATGACCTGCGAAGAAAAGGCGACGATTTTCTTTTTGATGACGTCTGTATCCGTGTCTACATAAGTCTCCAACCTCACAGAGGGAGCCAAGTTAATGATGATTTCGTTGGAGTTTTGCTCGAAGGAGGAGTATTGGTGGAAATAGTTGGAGAAGGGAGGAGGATACCTGGGATTAATTGTTTAACATTTTTTAAATAAATTAAAATAAAAATAAGCAAGAGAGAATATAATTAAACAATTTTTCATTGTTTAATAATACTTTAAAATAAATTATAATTAATGGTTTTGTGGGTGTTTCAAATAAAAAAAAAAGATACCTAGGATTCATTGCTTCTATCAAATACTCCCCGAAACTCTCCCTCTCGACAAAAACTACGTCGTTCATCCATTGAGGATGTTTGCCATAAGGCTGGCTGTACACGTCTTTGATGGTGAGCACAAAGATCAAATCGGAGCCGTACTGAGGTCTTAAGGTGGAGCCATTGACAAGTTTCTGGCCAAAATCTCTCACTCCTATTCTCCACAACCCCCCGAAGATATAATTCCCTGCAGAGTTTACTACGAACTTGTCCCCCTTTTTGAGTTTGAGTCTCTGTGCGTGCAAATTAGACATGTAGCATTCTCCTTTGCCCAACTTTGGGAGTTTCCATGCTCTTCCCAATCCCATCGCCTTTTCTCTCGCAGAATCTATTACAAACATTCTTGTCCATTTATATTCATAACAAAATTTATTCGTTCCCGCCTATTTAAAAAAAAGGATATCATTCAAAGAATATATTTGTTTTTATCTTGTTCAATGGAATTTCTTTTATCTTACAAATTGTGCTGTATAATTTGGAAGATTGGATGTTATTACACATCCTTCTAGAGCATGTGCCTGCACCCATTTTGTCAACCTTGGCGTGCCCATCGCTGTCGTTTGATTTGTTTCTTTGAGTAATTCTGATATCATTGTGAAATTGAGAAAATCTTTATTGGATGTGGCTGATGGATTCAATACCAGATCCATCTCTCCATGATCTATCTCTGATATTCTCAGCATCATTATTGGTGATCTCGTTATGATAGACAATAACAATGCCACACTCACTACCACTACGAATACTGCTCCGACTCCCAATACATAATTCAATTTCTTTTTCTTTATTTCATTTAATGTTGTATTCGCGAAGAATGAACACATCTTCAGTTCATTCGATCTTTTTATAAAAGAATATATTTTAGCTTTTGCTTTTGGTAATTAATATATTGATTATTTATCTTCTTATAGTTCCATTAATTACAAATAAAGTATTCTTATTAACCAATATATTATGTGCTTTTAATTTTGATCATATTGAATCAATCTATTTCTATTTTTAAAGTGAAAATAAGTAAATATTTTTCTCATACTTACATTTTTTCTTTAAAAGTAAATTTTTTTCTATCCCATCGATTGATATTTTGAACATTATCTACATCCTCATTTTCTTGTATGTTCATTTATACAGTCTTTTTCTCTTTGCAAAAGGGGATTACAATTTTTTTTTTTTAAATTTTATTTGAAACATCTGAGAAAAGTGAAAATTATAATGAAAAAAAAATAAGAGTAAATTTTGAATTGAATGATCCAAAATAATCTTTCTCTTTTTGCAAATGAAATAGCCAAAATAATAATAGAGAAATATGATAGATTGGGAAAGAAAGGGAAGCCCAATAATCAAGAAAAGACAATTCTAGCTGGAATATGCTTGAAATCGAAAACAAATAATAAAATAATGGTTGCATCTATTGGTACAGGGACCAAATGTCTTCCCAAAAGGTTCAAATATGATAATTCTAGAAATTATCAAATAATTTTAGGATTTTACTAACAAATAACATTTTATAGTTGTTGTTCCAAATCAGGTGATGTTGTTTTTGATTCACATGCAGAAATCATAGCAAGAAGATCTTTTGTAAGGTCAAAATAATTAAACTATAAAAAATGATTTACTCATCAATGCTTTTCATTTGAATAGATTCTTATGGGA
This sequence comes from Cochliopodium minus, assembly GCA_024220525.1. Lineage (NCBI taxonomy): Eukaryota > Discosea > Himatismenida > Cochliopodiidae > Cochliopodium > Cochliopodium minus. The sequence continues at coordinate 292,294 of JAMYWO010000007.1, read as the reverse complement.
GAAGTTGATCAAAGAAGACTTTAAATTAAAAGAATTGGAAAATATGGAAATTATAAAGAAGAAAGATGAGAAATTATATTGGAATGAAGATATAGAGGTAATAATGTATATCTCAAGAGGTATGCAATGAAAAATCAAATTATTGAATTTTAAATTTTTATTATATTCAAAAAAAAAGCTCCTTGTGGTGATTCTGTAAATAATGACAATATGGAAGATAGGGGAGAAGAATCTGAAATTAATCTCAACAATTCGAATGTTGAAGAAAGACCATCCAAAAAGACCAAAATAGAGAATGGAAATGTACAAAGAAAACCAGGAAGAGGCGAAAGATGTCTTAGTGTTTCATGTTCTGATAAAATAGCAAGATGGAATATTGTAAAAAAAAATATCAATTATAAACCCCTTTATAATTTATTTTTTGATTTTTGATAGTTGGGTATACAAGGAAGCATATTATCAAATATATTAGAGTATCCAATTTATATTTCTCAGATTATCATTGAGAATCTTTTTGTTGAAGGACAATTGGAAAGAGCAATCTGGAAAAGATTGGAGGACTTCAAAATAGAAAGTGATAAATACAAATTAAATATACCTTTGATTAAATATACTGATCATTCCTTTAAATCTAACATTATTGAGTCTGATATCGATAAATCTTCAAAACCATGTGGTTTCTCTATTTATTGGTATTATGGTTGCAATGAAAGTGATGCATTGAATGGTACTCTCGGAAGAAAAATAGGTACCAATCCCAAAAAAAAGAATGCTTGGATATCAGAGAAAACTCTTCCGATCATCACCAAAAGATTTTTCCTTAAATTATATTGCGAATTCTTCAAAATTGATCCTTTTGAATCAAATAAAATCCAATATTATGACATCAAACAAAATTCAAAAGAATATCAGTTGATCAATACAAGGGTAAAAAAATAAAGCAAAATATATTTTTTTATTTTTTATATTGTCAGTTGAAAAATGAAAAATTGATTGGATGGAAGCTCAATTCTGAAACCTATGACAAATTTACATTATCAACAGAAATAGAATGGAAACAAAAAGAAAATAAAAAATAAATTTTTTTAAACTTTTTTTATTCTTGATCAATCAAGTCCCAAATATTATTTGCTACTTTGAATGGATCAGTATTGCTTTCATAATCAAAACTTTTTACACTACAAGGTGTTGCTATATATCCTGTGATGTTTGGTGAATCGTACATCCAACGAATACAAGAGATGGATGAATATAATGTGATTGTGTTTTTGATCATGGGATTTGTTTCTATTCCCTCTTTTTCGAATTGGGTAATTGTATTTTCAATTTTCTGTTTTTCTCCCTTCAAAGATTGATGTTTCTCGATCATTTTCCTTTATAAAGAGAAAGTTAAAGCAAATAATATTATATTGTTGATCTCTGAATTATGAAATCTGTTTTTACTTTGTCTTTTTTTCCATTTCGCTGTAATTTAGTTCTATATTTTCTTTTTCTTGTATTTTTTGTGAATATTTCAATTTGCTGAACCCTTGTTGCATATCTTGAAGTTCATTTTTTTTAATGGTGAGATTTTTGGAGAGAATTTTGATCAATTCTTTGGTTGTTGCATTCTTTTTGTTTACTGTTTCAATTAATATGTTTTGTTGTGAATTGGCTCTTTCTATTTGTTCATAATCATCATCGTTTTGAAAGACATTAGTGGTTTCAGTTATTAATTCATTAAGTGAGTTCATTTTTTTTATTTTAAAAGTAATTCGTTATTTTTTTCAATTTTTTTTATTTCAAATTTTTTGGCGGTTTATGATTAATAATAAATAAAATTGGGCTTCTTTATTTGAACAAAAAGATGATGATGAGGTATATTTGATTTAATTGAATTTTTTTGATTAGCCTTGATAATTTTTAAAGTTTTCTTTTAATATTAATATATACAAATGTTTTTGTGAAATTAAGATAGTCTCTCCAAATTTGAATGAATCCTCAATCAATATTTGATTTATTGGCTAAATTTCTCATTTTTTTTTTTTTTTGTCTTATTTTTTTTAAAATCATATCGGCCAAAATTAAATGAAACCTCGCTGATTTGTCAATTGGAAAGAATGATCATTCTGGTAAAATATTCGAAATTCCTTGCCGAGTTCTTTTTGGCCAAATAAAAAATATTATAAAATATAATGATAAAAAAAAAATTTAAACTATATTTCAAGTATAAAACCTACAATAAAAATGACTAATAGGATAAATGATCTCATAAAGTATGAGATTAAAGACAATAAACCTCTAATCCCAAAGAATGAAGAGATCATACCCACAATTCACAAGATTTCATGTAGAAATTGCGCCAGAATACATCACAAATGTGATAAATTGTTTCCATGCACTCACTGTGCAGAAAAAGGATTGAAATGTGAAGAGAATTACTCATCAAAGAAAAGAGGGAGACCATTCAATACCACGAAAGAAAACTTGGAGAAGAAGAGGATAGAGTTGGCCAGAAAGAAGAAGGAGCAAAAAAAGAAAGCACAAAAGAAGAGACTGTTGAAAACGAAAATAATCAAACAAGAAGTTGGAAAAGAAAAATTTTTAAACGAGAAAAAAAAGGTGAATTTAGAAGATAATCCTTTGATCCACTCCAAAGAGTTTGGCACCATTGAAAATACTCCAATCTCTGATGCTAATTTTGGAAGTGATTACAAAAGTATCAACAACAATTACTCTTTTGGCCAGGTTCCAATTGATATGAATTATGAATTCAATTTTGGTGATGATATTCAGTTCTTGAATAACGAACTGGAGAACAAAAATTCCAACAATCAACAGAAGATTGAAAATGAAAATTTTCATAATTTTTTCCCAGATGAATATCCTTTTCTCTGAAACTTTTCCATTCTTGGAATCTCGGGGTAAAAGTGTATTTTATTCAAAAAAAAAACAATTTTGTTCGGAATTCATTGCAATAAAAATCTTTATCAATACTTTATAAAATTCAATTTAGGTGAAATTTAAAAATTAAGATAAATGATAAAAAAAAAGTGCAAAAAAATTAAAGATTTATCTATGATCATTCAAAATTAGAGGATTAATATTGTTTATTTTCGTTTATTGAAATTGCAACCAAAAAAATTCGTTTTTATTTAATGACATTCATTTTTTATCTTTGAATTTCTTTAAATTTAAATGATGGCACTCAAATAACAACAAAAACTTACTCAAAACAAAAGAAAAAAGATGTGAGTTTTTGGGATCTTGAAGTTTCAATCTATTCTCCGAGTCTCATCTCAAATAAATAATTTTTAAACAAAATTGTGAATTATAGTTTATTTCATTACAATTTTCAATCAAAATTTAATTCTGCGTTAAAGAGGAGATAAAATAAAATAATTTATTTTATTTCCTCATATTTCCTCAAATACATTTTGAAATGGATTCCTCAATTTCTTTTATTTATTTTTGTTAAATCACATTTATTTTTTACTGAGCAAAAATTTATAAAATTTATTTAATTTTCCTATGTTTAATCTATGATCAATTTTATGAAGCCTTACATAAACATTTTTGAATTAAAAATGTTTTAACTCTTTAATTTATTTGATGAACCTTTAATGTAAATTTGATAGAAAAACTGGTTTGATATGTTTTATATTTCAATTACTTGAGGAGGTTTATATTGATTTCATGTTTCTCATTGTTGGAGGAAGTTGATATCTTTGTAAAGATTCTTCACTGATTTTGTGGTGGAATGAAATTGAGAAAAGATAGTTTTATTAAATTTTTGAATATTATTGAATTTTCTTTTAGGTGGAGGGTGGAAAATTTTAATTCGCTTGGAATTTCTCTCAAATATAAAAGGAAAATTATATATATAAAAAAAAAAAATAATAATTTAAAATCAAAAAAAAAAAAAAAAAAAAAAGAAATCACACAAAATACAAAAGATTGACATAATCTTTCAAAATATTTCAATACACACCAATCCATAAAACATAAACAAGATATAAAAATGGAAATAATAAAAAATGATTTGAAAGATAATAACTGTGGAGGGAATATTAATTATCCGCATACAATTCACAAGATATCTTGCAAGAATTGTTCAAGGATACATCACAAATGCGATAAAATGTTTCCAACATGTTCTCATTGCTTGGAAAAGGGATGGAAATGCGAAGTGAATTTGTCGGAAAAGAAAAGAGGAAGACCATTCAATACCACCAAAGAAAATTTGGAGAAGAGAAAATTAGAATTGGCAAAAAAGAAAAAGGAACAAAGGAAACAAAGAAGATTGATGAATAAAAGAAAGATGGAGGATGAACACAATATCATCCAAGAAATATCAACCATCCCAATCAATAATAAAAAAATCAAAAAGGAAGATGTGGATCTCCCAATGAATAATCAGATCAATGCAGAGGATTTCAAGTTTCTACATGTTCCTATCGATATGAATTTCGAAGTCAACTTTCAAATTGAAGATTTCGACGAAACATTTTATCTCAAAAACTTCTTTGGAGACGACAGTTTTCTTAATCATGGAGGAAGTAAACAAAGCATGAATTTTTTCGAAACAAATCATTCTTTTCATAACTTCTTTTGATTTTTCACACCCACACAAAAACATACACATAAAACCTCAACACAAAAGACAAAATATTACAACACATTACACACAAATAAGTTTTTTTTTATTCGGAATTTCAATTTATTAAATTGTTATAAAATCAAGTATTTTAATTTATTGGAAGAATAAAGGATTAATTCTTATTAGAATGTGAATTGTCAAATTTAAATTATTATCAGAAATTTGTTTGAAATTTGTTATATAAACAAAATCTTTTGGATGATTGGAAATGGTCAATAAAATTGATGAATCTGGATTAGAAGGCATTTGAATAAGAATGAATTGTCAAATTTAAAGTATTCACAGATATTTGTTTGAAATTTGTTTGAAATTTGTTATAAATTCCATTTAAATTTGATTATTTTTTATTTTTAAAATTTTTTTTTTGTCGGAAATTTTCAAAATAAAAAAAAAAACAAACAAAACCTAAACAAAACCTAAACAAAAAAAAAAATGAATACAATTTCTTTAATCTCAAAACAAATGAAAAAAGATGTTGGATATTGGGCTCCTCTTGCAGTTCCAATCTCTTGTGTTTTCGGGCTTGTTGGAGTCTCATCTTACCATCAATTATTCCAAAACCCAGACTCATCAATTTACAAAAAAGGAGGATATTATGGAGAAACAGGAAAGAATCAACATTGGATCTCAAAACAAAACAAAGAAGGAAACTTTGAATTGTTTCCTAAATTCAAAATTAATTGGTAGAGAGGATTATAAAACATGTTGATCTGTTTAATAATTTGAAAGAAAAAGAAATTTTGTAAATAAAAAAAGAATTATTATCCATTTTATGAATCTTCTGTTTTGATGAATAATTGAGGAAAATGTTTTTTATTTAATTTTTACTTCCATCATCATTTTCCAAACTCTATCCTAATTCTTGTTCTGTAAAATAAAGTATCAGTGTATATTCATCCATTTTGAGTTCCATTAATGTTGGAAATGTATTTCAGAAGTTGAAGATTATCTTTTCCAACTGATCATTTGGATGTTCAATTTACAATGAGAATTTTACAAGGAAGATTTGTAGAAGAATTTTTATAAACAAATTTATTTTATTTTAATTTATTTTTAATTTAATTTTAAATATCTTTTAAGCAAAAATATTTGAAAATACAAAAAATTATATTTCAGAATAAATCCTATTTTTAATTTTTAAGGAGCAGAAGCAGGCACACATCTAAAGACAACAGTATCAGTCGACGAAATATCAAAGATAGATTGATAAGAAATAGAAGAAGCCACAAAAGAAACAACTTTGTAAGCCAATTTTGAATTGGAATTGAAGTTAAAAGAGGGAACATTTAAAGGCTCCGATTTGAGAGGTCTATCGTTAAAAAGATAAAAATACAAGTTATAAGATATCCCTTTTTTTAAAAAAAAAATTAAAAATTAAAATACATTAAAATACTTTAAAATTAAAATACCAATTTTTAGGTTTGAGACTGATGCTTGTATTTGGAGATTCATTGCTTTGGGAGCATCGTTAGTGACGCTGTCACCTTCCTTTGAGGTTCCAATCATGGGATTTTCGTATCTGTACCCCACTATTGGATCTTGGGGACTATAATTGTTCAAAATGCTCAAACTGACAGGTAAAGTAACTCCCTATCAAAAAAAAAAAATGTTTTTTGAAAAATAATAAATTAAAAAAATTAAAAAAATTAAAAAATTAAAAATTAAAAATTAAAAATAATTAAAAAAATTAAAAAATTAAAAATTAAAAATTAAAAATAAAGTAAATTTGTTAAATTTATTAAATAATTAAAATAACAAATTATTTCTTTTTTTCTTTTACATCTCTATCTTGAATTCCAGTGATTACATTGGCATAATTTTTTTTGCTTGAAGATGAACCAGGTAAATCCAACTTGTAGTGTTTTTTCTTGGAGGTGGAAGTGTAGAAGTTGTCAAAGATGTACCCGTAGATGTATGGCGTACAACGAGAGTCGTCTGCTCCTGGAGGTATTGCAGGGTTGTCAGTGTATTTACTGTCAAAACTAGAACTCATCTTTAAAATTAAAAAATTAAATTAAAATTAACATAAAAAATTAATATTAAAAAATTAAGAAAAAATATTTAAAAAATTGAAAAAAAATTAAAATAAATAAAATCGGAAAAAATTAAAAAATCAATAAATTTAATTAAAGTAAAAAAAATTGAGTAAAAAAATTAAAAACATTTTAAAAAAATTAATGTAAAAAAATATTTTAAAAATTAAAAAATATTTTAAAATAAAAAATAAATTAATTTGTTAACAAAAAATTATTTTATCGTATTACTTTTGTGAATAGTCCATGGTCATCGAAATAAATCACGTCTGTACCGTGATATGAAGTGTCATTAGAAGGAAAATCAGAATCAACTCTAACAACACTGACTATGTGGCCATATCTAAAATAAATAAAAATAAATAAATGAAATAAATGAAAAAAATAAATAAAATAAATAAAATAAATAAAATGAATAAAATAAATAAAATAAATAAAATAAATAAAATAAATAAAATAAATAAAAATAAAAAATAGGATTTTTGCCTGTTTATGTTAATAAATCTCAGGAATCAAACGATTCTTATTTGCCAACAGACTTTGAAAAGCCTAGGAAAGTTTATTTCAACGACTACAGCATCAAGTTGTCCACATTCAAATACTTTGACTTTGAAAACAAAATATTCAGGCTCAATTTTGCAAGTATGATGAGGGAAGAGTTTGATGGGTTTTGTATTGCAAAAGGTTAAATCAATAAAAATAATAATATAATTAATAATATTTGTTCTTAATTTTTTTTTTCCAGGAATTATTTCTTTAAAAGAAAAATTTGTGGAATATGCAAACGAACTAAAAATAGTTGAGCAGAGATTATCTTTGAGGGAGTTGATACATTATTTCTATCCAAGGAGCCACATCTTTCCCAAGTCAGAGTACGCAAAAACTTTTAGTGAGTTGAAAATGAATAAATATAGAACTGTGAAATGTATTGCAGAACTTATTTTCAGGTTATATTTTATTAATTTTTTCTATTTTTTTCTATTTTTATTTTATTTTTATTTTATTTTTTAGAATGAGATTGGTAAACATTGATAGATATTACGAAAAATACCTTTCCATAGTAGATAAGTTCAGAATATCTAACCCTGGAAGCCAACATACATCTTCTTTTCATCCAATAGAACTCAAGACTCTTGAAGATCAAAAATCTTTTAAAATGAAAATATTCAAACATAAATACATTTCTCATGATTTATCTTGTCCAGGTAAATGCAAATTTTATTATTTTTCGTTTTTTTTTTTGTTTATTTTTTAAAAAATAGAAATCATTTGTTGGTTGATTCTTTCCAAGAGGATAAAATTTCCTCGTCCTATTTCCCAGATGATTTGTGCTCACATTTCTTCTGCCAAACTAATGGACTATGTCATCAAAGATAAAGATGAGAATGTACTGAAAAGAAAAAGAGAAAATAGTATCATCAACTTGATTGAAGATTAATTAAATTTTATTTATAAAATTAAATTAAAAAGAGTTTTATGAATATTTAAAATAAAGAAAGATCAACACTAACGTATAGGAAACAGCGTGTTTTCACTCAAAATACAGATAGTTAACAGGAGCAACAGGGTGCCATTTAAAAAAAGACACCCTGTACCAGAACTGTTTTTTTAGTACAAATAACTTAATCATTTTTGTTTGTGAATGTTGTTCCTTGGCAAAAAACATGGCTAGAAAACAATAACAAAAGATATTTTCAAAATTAAATAAAATTCAGAGCAAATAAAGAATGATATTGTATAAAATCTATCCAAATGGTGGTTTGAACTAAATATATATTTGTGATCAAATAAAAAATAAAAAAAATGCAATTTTCTCAAAATTCTGATCATAAAAAAAACCAAGGATTATTCCTTATTTCAACAAATAGTAACTATGGCAATATGTAATTAAAAGAATGTCGCCACAGTGTACACTTTTGAGATAAATTAAGAGAAGAAAATTCGAAACAAATATTTGAAATAATTTTTATTTATCAAATGATAAGATTTGCCCAATGTTTTTCTTCATTTCCAATGTTCTTGTTATCCAGAAATAAAATGGAATTTGATTCTTTTGTTTTGCTCTTAAATACAAATAAAATATCGTTAAATATATATTTTTTACAGAGAGATCATTTATATTTATTGTGTAATGATAAGATTTGAGCCCAGCGTACACGACCGAGATATTTTACTTTTCAAGAATATTTTATTTAATTATCACTTTAAAAAAATAAATAAAAAATGGAGGTATAATCCAAATTGTTCAGAGTGTAAACCAATCTTCGTAAAATTTTGAAAGAAAAGAAGAATGAAACTCAAATTATGAAAAATGTTTTGAAAAAAGAATCACAACAAACAACATAACAAAGCAAGTATGTTTGTTTCTATCCTGGATGGGATTCTTCAAAATTGGATTGGCATAATTTTTATAGAAATAAAAATAATCATAAAGAAACCATCACTGATTCCTTCCAATCCATCTCATTATCTTTTTTGTGTTTATCATCAATCCATAGAATCAATAAATTTTCAATATTTTCAAGTAAATATTCAAAACTATTATATATCCTCAATCATCAAAAAAAAAAAAAAAAAATAATATTTTTTAAACCATCAATAACCTAGGTTTGATTCTATGTTTGTATTATAAATTATATACTTTGTAAATTGATTCAAATATATCCAAATTTTAATCGCATTCCTTTTTAAAAGATTAATGAGCTTTAAATATGATTTTTCTCCAAAATCTTCCACATCGTATCTTCCATTTTTTGTGGGAAAACAAGTTCACTAATAAACATTTTAAATTCATTATATTTTTGAGAAAAAATAAAAAAAATGGACCAAGAAAAAAATATTTTTGTGGCAATTGATCCCAAAAATAATTCAATAACACCCACTTTTAAAAAGTTAACTCTGAGAACAAATAATATTAGTGAATTATTTGAAGAGATTTTGAAAAACTTTGATCTTCATTCTGATCAATACTTACTCAAATACTTTGATGTTGATATTTACGTCGAGATATCGAAACAGGAAGAGTGGGAAAAATTATTAATGGAGGAGCGTTTAAAAATTTTAATAGATTTGACGGTATCAAATTCTTTATACCTAAAACATTTATTTTATCCAAAAAATATTTGATATTACCATTATAATATTGATATTTTCTCAAAAATTAACAATATCATCTTTTTAAATTTTATTTATTCATGCACAGATCCTAAATCCCCATATTAAAAATATTAACTTATGATATTACTGATCCCTTTAATAAAAGTCATCAACTTTTACTCAATGAAAAATTTTAAGAAATAAATAAATATTTATCCTATAATATCTTACCCTTCATATGAAAAACTATTTTTTCCTCACAATAATAGATACAACCGCTCAAACAATCACAGGTACATCAAACTAATTCAACAATCCATTACATTATTTATTTATATTTTTATCTTGATAGAACTATTCTCACATAATATTAAAAATTTGCTTTTATGATGGGATATTTTGTTTTATCACCATATAATTATTATCTTATAATTATTTATCCTCAACAAAATAATCTATAAATTATTCAATATTGTCAATTCAATAATTTGAAACCACAATAATACCTTGGTCATTTATTAACTTTCACCTATACTCAATATGTGATAATTTTTATTAAAGTTTCAAAAATCTTGAATTGAATCCTCAACACTCATTTTACTTTATATAATTAATTACCTAAATTTATTAGAACACAAATGGAGAAAATAACACCAATATCCACCTAATTCATTATTAATCAAGCAAATATTATAATATATATTCAGTCTAAATTTTCTTACAATCTATAGAATATACATTTCATATTGGATGATTCAAACAAAAGCCCAAAGGTAAATTAATTTTAAAAAGATACATTCTCATTTGATGAATTGGATATTTTATAAAATAAAGCTATTCCAAAATGAATAACAATTATATTTGATGAAAGATATATGAAAAATTATTTCTCAAAATTATTTATATATATCAACAGTTTTAATTTCTTTCTAGAAAAAAATGAAGGTGGGCGAGATATCTCAAGAAGAACTTGAATTTGTTCTTTCTCTGGGTGAAATAAATGAAGATACAATCGATATAGGTTTTTTGAAACAGTGGGGAGAAATTATAAATTTTCAATCTCTATGCGAACTCATACGAAAGTGGAATGGACAGAGAATTGAAAAAAAACAAGGATATAAAATGAGAGAAAAAGTCCATTTAAAACCCATCCTAAAGAAAGAAAAAGAATTGAGAATAATGAACAAATTTAGCAATAAAATAAAGAACCTTCCTCAGTTCATTCCTTCTCAGAATGTTCTAGCCAACTTTCAGTCCACTTTGCAAAAAAGTTTCAATGAAACTAACATCAGCAGACTTCCTCCCTTTTTTGTCATTTACGATTGTCCAGGGAATGGTATTCTACTTTTTTTCAAAATACTTTTCTAAAAGTCTTAACAAAAATTTAAAAAAAAAAGGAAAAACAAGAACAGTGGATACAATATGTAGCTTGGTATCAAATAATCAAATGAAGGATTTCTTTTCTTCCCATAAAATTGAAATGAGTGAAAGTGTCGAAAAGGCTTTACCTGGTTCATTTGCTTTGAACATTACTTACAATGATGTAATGTCTTTTGATGCAAAAGAAGAAGATTTTAGACTTGAAGATGATTTTAAGATAAGATTACTTTACAGGTAAACTTTCTTTTTTTTTTTACAAAATATATTGTCATTTTTATTTTTATTTTTTAAAAAAATTTTTGAAAAAAAAAAAAGCTTTTTTTTCAACTTGGAAAACACAAATGTGTTCAATTTCATTTCATTCAAAAATTTCTTTCTTCCTCTCGTAAAAAAAATAACAACAGAAGAAGTGATGAGTGAATTGTTCCAAATGGTGAAAGTAAAAACGAACAAAAAAACAAATATAACCCCTTTTTTTGTGATTACCATTGATGAAATTAAAAACTTGGGGTATGATCAATTAAACTTGGTGGCATTATTGAAGGGAATGAATAACTTTAAAGATTTTAATTTGATTCCCATCATTACTGCATTGAATCCCACTCTTTTTCTAACAATTTTGGATGTGGAGAATACTCTATCTTTGAGAGGTTTCTTTTTGTCATTTTTAGAAAGATTCAATGAAACACAATTGATAGAAATCTCCCTCAAATTTCCTCTCCAAATTCGTGAGTTGGTTTTGAAAATATTGAAGATGACAGGAGGACATCCCAGAAGTGTAGAAATGATAGATAAGAAAATAATAGAATATAACTTTGATTCTGAAGATTCTCTCATTCCACATTTTACTGAAGTAATCAGGACTCAATTTAGTTTTGGAAAGAGTGTCAAAAAAGAAGGATTTTGGGAATGGGTCTGCATTCCTTTGTTGGGGGTCAAAGAAAAATATAAAAAAAAATTTGCAGACATTGAACTTTTCGATTTTTTGATAGAGGGTGTTTTGTTCGAACGCAAAAAAGAGGATATAGACATCAAACATCTTTTCAAAAAATATCTTTATACTCCTCCTTTGAGAACTTCAATTTCAATTCTATACAATTTCTCCAATATGAATAATGAACAACATGTTTGCCAACTTTTGCGTAATACCCTTGCAAACACTTTTTACAAAAATGAAGGCGACAAATGGGAGACTTTTAATGTTAATTTCTTTGCTTTATTGTGTCAATGCAGAGCCAGTCTTGTTGATATTAAATATTTGAACAATCTTCTTTCAAATTCTCCAAATAAAAATAAATTTATTTCCCACAATAAGATAAATCAAAATTCTTTGCTTTTTGACATTAACAACATCTCTTCCAATAATAATAATAATAATGATGACTATTTGATTGACAATATAAATGATGAGATTGAAGTAGATTTATCAATTCTAAACAAAGATCTTGAAAAAAAAATGTATGAATCAATTTGGAAGAATAAAAAATTAGATTGGATGAATGCAGAAAAAGAAAAAGAAATGATTCAGAAACTATCATTTTTCAAAGAGGAAAGTCTAAAAAAACTCGAAAAATTTTCCAAGTATGATCCTCAAAGTGATACATTGGATGGATACTCTCAAAAATTGAGTGATCTGTTTCGAGAGTTGGGATTGAAGGCAGGAAATTTTTGGAACTTGAAAAAGGAAAATGAAATTCTGGAGTATGTGATGAAAATTGCAAGACAAAAAATTGAAAAATCCTGGAAAACTCAAAGAAAAGATGAATTTGAAGAATTGATGAAAAAAACTACATACGAAGAAATAATTAAAGAATTATCCAGGGAAAATGAAATGCCATCTGATTTCACAACAAAAATTCTCTCTAAAACATGTTCTGTTTCTCTTAAACGCTTGTTCAATTATTCTCTGAAAGAATCAACAGATTTCGAGGGATCTTTGGAAGACATCAATATATCACTTGTTGAAATCAAAGATGGCAAATTAGTTCCACTTCAATTCTTTGTTGATGAAGATAATTTTTCAAATAAAGGTAGATTTCTTTGTGAAAAATTTGATTCAGATGGATTTCGTTTCAATACTATTTACAAACCTTCCAAAAAGAATGAAACAGCTATTGATTCTTTGGTTGGTTTGAAAACCATTGAGGGGAAAAACATTTTCATCTTCTTTCAATACAAATCTCGTGAAAATAAAACAAAAGAACTCAACAGAATGCCAGATCAAGAACTGTTCAATCATTTGGGAAACATCAATTTGGAAAAGTATTCAAAATCAATTGGATGTAATTTCTTAATTTCCTTTTAACCTTTCAAAATTTAATTTTATTCAAAATTAATCTTAGATACTCTCGATCATACAAACACGATTTATTGCATGATCACACAACACAATCCACCACTTTTGGAATTCAAGTTCGACAACTTTAAAGTGAATGGTAAAATTTGCCCAAAATGCGGAGAAGAA
>JAMYWO010000007.1:261568-277049 GCA_024220525.1 Cochliopodium minus | reverse complement strand
GTTCAAATTTCTTCCTAAATGTGGTGTATTCCAAATAATGATTTTTTTGTCCTAAATTGGATTTTTCTACTCTATTAAACTTTGTAAAAAAATTTATTCAAACAGGAGTTGGGAATCTGATAGAACTTCTTTATTCATTTCATATAATTTTATTGCAAAGATAAATTAAGACAAAAATCAAATATTTGGTTGATGATATCTTCAGAATTAGAGGATAAAATGTTATGTCGAATTCTTTATATTCATATATTGAATGGATTATCCATTCTTTATATTTGATAGTCCTTCAATTGTAGGTTTATAAATGTTTATGGTAATCATTCTTTTTGAATTATTTTTTTTATTTTTATATGGTTTATTGATTTATGAGCAAGTGAATCTCAAAATATAAGATTTGGTTTTTATAATCACAATTAGGATTCATTTCATTTGACCATCTTTTATGTTTTATTATAAATGGAAAATATTTGCTTGTATACAAAATTTAAATTCGATTCGAATCAAGAAATGATAATTGAAAATGAATTGGGGATCATTCCATTCTTTTTCTGCTATAAATTTTTTATTAATATTTTGAAAATAAAAAATGGAGACTTATATTGATCTTGTGGATGACGAAGAGATCATAGATGAGAAAGACAATGAGAAATATATAAAGAACTTCTTTGAAAATCATCGAAATGAAGTGAAAGAAGTTAAAACGATGAAAAATAAAATAATATTATCTGATTTGTGCATTATATTACAAGAATTTTCCAGAAAGAGCATGTATTGGAGGATATTGAAATTGGGAAGATTCATACATAATGGAAATAAATATAAATTGCAACTTGATTATCCATTTCTTAAGGTATATGAGAACGAGATGTTTTTCGATGCAGAACTGATCTCATTATTGATGAATCAAAACAATTTGATATTGGCTGGTAAAATATTTTGCCATTATCTTATTATAAACAGCTAAATTTGAAAAGAAATGTTGTGAATATAATATATAAATTTTTGTGAAAAAATTGTTCATGAATTATCAATATCATTTATTTTCGTTTTTGAATATAATTGTTATTTTAATTCTTTAAAAGGAGGTGCAGTGATAGATATGATACAAGGTAAATACCCAAGGGACTATGACTTTTTTTGTATTGGAGGTAGGCCAAAAATAAATACAGAAGAGATGATAGAGACATCATTCAGTTACACTACCTTTAAAAAGCCAAATATTCAAATAATAAAAAGAATTTATGAAAGTAAAATTTGTTTTTATCAAAAATTAAAAGTTAATTTGATTTTATATTTTATATTTGATATTTTAAATTTTATATTTTATTTTTATATTTTATATTTTATTTGTATTTTATATTTTATATTTTTTAATGAAATTTTTTTTCTTCTAAATTTGAATTTAATTTGATTTCATATATTTATTTATTTTATATTCTTATTCTTAATTTTATATTTTATATTTATATTTTATATTTTATATTTTATATTTTATAATTTATGTTTGGGTTTTGTTTTATTTTAGATCCAGATCAAGTAATTGGTGGATTTGATTTGGATTGTTCAAGGTTTTACATGAATTCTAACATGGAGATTTTTTCCACAGTGAGCGCTCTTGTTACTTTATTGTACAAAATCAATCCAATCAATTTTGGTTGCTACAGCGCAAGTTTTTCAAGGAGAATAAGTAAATATAAAAAGAAAGGTAAAAATAAAAATAAATAAAATAAATAAAAATTTATTTTATTTATTTTATTTATTTTATTTATTTTATTTATTTTATAATAAAATGAATAAAATAAATAAAATAAATTTGATAAATAAAATAAATATTAAATAAAATAAAATAAAATAAATAAAATAAATAAATAATAAAACAAATTAAATTCTATATTAAATGAAACAAATAAAATAAAAATAAAACATAAAATAAAAAAGAAATTTTTTTGTTTAAAATTAAATATTAATAAATCATAGATAAAGATTTAAAATTATTTCTCGTTGTTTTAATAAGAAAAATATTTTTAAAAAATAATCCAAATACTACTAATGGATTATCAAATTTTCTAAAACAACCAAAAATTATTTGACAAATGACCATATTTCTAACTCATTTGTAATTCAAAAATAATAACAGGAACCAATAACATAAAAACAAATAACTTCAAGAAAAAATTAGATATCACAAGAAAAATACATGAAATATACTATGCAATGTCCTCACTTCCCGAAGGAATCTGAAGGATCATCCTTTTCAAAAAAAGTTTTGATCAAACAACAGATATTTTACTTCCACCCAAAAAAAGAAATTCTGTTTCAAAGGGATCTAATAATTGATGATTTCACTCAAACAAGACCATCAGATAATACATTTCGGAGTTAAACGATGAACCTCCAAAGCAACAAAATATGGTAAATAAATAATAAAATTTAAAATAATAAAGTAAAAAATAAAAAATAAAAAATACAAAATACGAAATAAAAAATAAAAAATAAAAAATGAAAAATGAAAAATAAAAAATGAAAAATAAAAAATAAAAAATGGAAAATAAAAAATAAAATATAAAAAATGAAAAATAAAAAATAAAAATACACAAAAAAAATGTAATTGAAGCTTCAATGATTTTGACCACATTCTCCTTTAACTCTTTGGACACTATCCAGATTTTCCAATCGTTGAGGAGTCTGTTTGCATGTTCAAACCGTGACAAAATCAACAAACAAAGAAAAATTATCTTAGAAAGACATCATGTATTTTTGAAGAGGAATTGAAACAGGAACATACATCTTACTACCCCAGTTTAAAAAAACCAATAATTAGTCATGATTTCCTTCAAAATGTTAAACTTAAAAAGGAATGGAGTGGATATCCAATTCAACAAAGCCATAATTATTCCTATTTCTATTGATTTCTATCTGTCTTCGTAGTTAAAAAAGAGATTTTATCTGAAGATGTGAAATAAAAAAAGTGAAGTATTTGAGGACTCAAGAGAACGGGACTCAAAACATCCCACTTCAATATTGTACCATGCCTTATAACAAAAAAATCATGTCTTATTTCCTCAAATGTTTACATTTTTAAACTAAATAATTGTGAGATTCCCTTTCTGATCCAACAAATCATGTTTTTACATTTCCTTTTTCACAAAAATAATTTTTTTATTTAAAAAAATTTATTAACTTTTCATCGAAAAATAATTAAATTAAAAAAATATCTAAATCTTGATCACAAATTCAAATTTTTAAAAAACCATTACCATCCCAAAATTGATTTACTTTGATCTATCATGTTTGATTTATTGAGATTATTGTTTTGATGGGAATTTATAATTTATTTTAATCAAAAAAAAATGTTTATGAAATTGGAAATAAATAATGTTTGGTAAACAATTCAAATAATCTGAAGCGGCAGTGCAATCCCCTAAAATGTATTCTTTGATATCCTATTTCAAATATATTTTAATTTTGATTATTTTTCGAGATATGAGTACATCAATTTTTTTTATATAATGTACCATTATCTTTTGAAGCAAAATTATATTTAAAATGATTCTTGAATAAAATCAGTTTGGCAATTGAAATGGATGGTAATGCCTTTTGAAAATTTTTTTAATTCTATTAATTTGTTCAAATTTCTTCCTAAATGTGGTGTATTCCAAATAATGATTTTTTTGTCCTAAATTGGATTTTTCTACTCTATAAAAAATAAAAAAAAAATTGTTGAATATAAATTTCTCATCACCTATTGGATAGGATATTTCATATATAAGATTTATTGGTATATTATTATTTCATTTTCTATCATAAGAAAACTTATCATAAAAGGAAGATATGAATTTCAATAATCTGAATTCAAATTTTGGAAGGAATTTTAGCAACAAAAACAACCAAAATACAAATAATAACACCAATAATAATAATAATGCTTCTTCATTTCAAAGAAGAAATTTTGGAGGTATTCCCAATCAAATCCAAAATCAGATAGTCAAGCAAAATATCCAAAAAAATATACCAGAGAATAATCCTGTATTCAAACAATATAATCAGAATAAAGAAAATAATGAAAATCACGTGATAACGGTAAATATATCAACACCATAAAATAATAAGGAGATATTTACACTATCAAAATTATATTTACTTATTGATCAATAATAGAATGAGGATATAAAATCAAATAGAAAGTTAATAAGGCAAAGAAGTTTTGAAACTACATCATCAAATCTAAAATCAAAGATGTTGAAAGTAGAAGATACGAATAATGTAAAGGAGATAGTGATGGATAAACAGATATCGAAAATGGAGGGAAATAATGAAGAGAGAAATAATTCTGGGAAAAATTTGAAGAATATAAAAGGAGAGAATATAAATAACAATGATAATGAAAATCTAAATAGATTCAAACAAGATATCAAAAATCACATAAATAATAATAACATAAATAATAGTATTAATAATAATATTAATAATAACGTGATAAACAATCACAATGTGGTAAAAAATACAGTGCAAAAAATTAAAAATATTCCTACAAAAACAAACAATCCTTCTTTTAAATCGGTACCTAATATTAATAACAGTAATAACATTAATAGTAGTAATAATGGGCATATACAAAGACCTATGCTTCCTACCAAGACTACTGTGCAGACTTTGAAGACAGTTGGTAAAATAAATGTAAATAATTTAGATCAAAAGAAAAATGGTAATATTCAATCAAACAACAACACTCCTAATAATAGTAACAATGAAATTATATTAAATAAGAATGTTGATAATTTGAATATAAATAAGAACAGCAACATTGGTAATATGAATAAAATAAATCCTCAGATTAATGTTACCAATAATAACAAAAACTTTGTAAATAGAAATAATGATGTAAATAATGGAAGTAATAGTAATAATTTTGTAAATACAAGCAATGTAAATAATAATGTAAATAATGATGTAAATAATAATTTAATTAATAATGTAAATAATGTAAGTAACATTGTTCAAGATGTTATTAATAACAAAAATTCAAAGCCTGTACAAGTATTAAAGCCTGTACCTCCTTTGAGTAACTTGAATAATGTAATCAAACAGACAAATAACAATATAAATAAGAATATTTCCCACCCAAATAAACAAACATCTAAATTCACTAAAAATCCACCAAACAATTCACAAACCCATTCTAATCCTAAATCTAATCAACCTTACAAAAATAACAACAATTCTAATAATGATAACAAAACAAATAATAACAATAATGTAAATAATAGCAATACTAATATTCAACAACCGATAATTCCTCGGAAGGATTATAATCCTTTCGACGATGAAGGGTTGGATTTGGATGAAGTAGATGATCTGTTTGACGACATGGATACAAATATGGAGTCTTCTTCTCTATCTTCAAGTTCTTCTTCACACCCCTCTCCAAACAGAAACACACCTCCCCCCAAGAAACAACATCCAAAAAAAGGGAATTTCCCGAAATTCTTCAAGAAAAACAAGTACGCCTACCCCAAAAAAGGTTACTACAAACCCGCCTTTAAGAAAAGCACCATCGAATACAACAGTACTGATGAAAGTTTTTATGGGCTGAGCAATGAAGTGAAAGTAGATTATTTAGAGTTGAAGAGAATCGAGCAGCTCTACGAATGGCAAGATGATTTCCTTAACCAGCCTTCCATCGTGAACAACGAGAATGTGATCTATACTTTGCCCACAAGCGGAGGTAAAACGTTGGTTGCCGAAATTTGCTTACTGAAATGTGTTTTGAAAAGAAAAAAGAAGGCCTTGTTTGTCGTTCCTTTCATCAGCATCGTCATCGAAAAAGCAAGCGGGCTCGAAAAGATCTGCAAAAAGTACAACGTAGAAGTAGAAGGATACTACACCAACAACGGAGTGATGCCGCCAAAGAAAAACGCCAGAATTGCAGTGTGCACCATTGAAAAAGCTAGCGCCTACGTCAACTGTCTCATACAAGAAGGGAGAATCAACGAGTTAGGGTTAATTGTCATTGATGAAATGCATATGTTGGGCGATTCTTATAGAGGTCCTACCATTGAGACTATTTGCAGCAAGGTCAAGTATTTGAGTGGTTTGAAGCAGATCAACATCCAGATCTTGGGCATGTCTGCCACCGTCAACAATCCCACTGAACTTTCTGATTGGCTGGGTGGCCATCACTTTCATTACGATTTTAGGCCCGTGCCTTTAAAAGAACATTACAAATTAGGGAGTTTTATTTATGAAGGAGGTAAATTTACTTTTTTTTTTTATTCTTTAAATATTTTTTTATTTTTTTTAAATTTTTTTATATTTTATTTTATTTTTTATTTTATTTTTATTTTTTAATATTTATTGTTATTTATGTTTTATTTTTTTTTTATTTTATATTTTTTTTTTATTTTTTATAAAGGAACACATAATAAAATCAAAGAACTTGGCAAATTTAAAGAAGATGGAGGAGATATTTTGGAACTGTGCATGGAAGTAATCACAGAGAGTTGTGTTCTTGTTTTTTGTCCTTCAAAGAAACAAACAGAAACTCTCTGCAAGAACGTTTCGGGAATAATAGAAAAGATCTATTCTGAAGAGGAGTATTTGGAGATTTTCAATGTGGAATTGATGAAAGAGATAAGAGAAGTCATTGCAAATAATTTAGAGAGAATTCACAAAGATCATCCCCTAAGACAATCCGTCCTTTTTGGTGTTGCATATCACCACAGTAAAAAACTCTTTTAAATATTATTTAATTTTTTATTTTATATTATTATTTATTATTTATTTTTATTTTCTATTAATTAATGTTTTATTATTTTCTATTATTTTTTTTATTATTAGTGTTTTTTATTAATTCATTTTATAAAAGGCGGTATGTCAAATTTTGAAAAAAAGGAAATAGAAGAAGCATTTAGCACCAAAAAAATTAATATTTTGTTTTGTACTTCTACTCTTGCTGCAGGTAATAAATGAATTGGATTGATCTTTCTTTTTCAAAAATATTTACCATATAAACAATTTTAGGTGTAAATTTGCCTGCAAGAAGAGTCATAATTACTTCGACCAAAATGGGAAACAAAGTATTGAGTACAGCTGAATACAAACAAATGATAGGAAGGTAAAATATAAAATATAAAATAAACAAAAATGGAAAATAAAAAAATAAAAAAATATAAATATAAAAATAAAATTATTTTTAAAATATTTTTATAAAAAGGAAAACTATTTAATTGTGGGGCTGATAATCACTTTTGCAAGCGTAAGTTTTTTTTTATTTTTTGTAACCAATTTTTTTTTTCAAATTTTTTTTTTTTTGCAGAAAGATGTCATGGGGGAAGTTGTGGCGATTGTAACACAGTAGAAGATAAAAAGTGTGAATGTGGGTAAAAAATAAATAAAATATTACAAAAATAAAATAGAAAAAATAAATAAAATATTACAAAAATAAAAATAAAAAAAAATAAACAAAAAAATCAGAAATTTAAAAATAAAAATAAAAAAAATAAAAATTATGTAGATCATCCAAGAAGAAATTGAAATGTGGAGAAACTTTTACGTGTAATCAAGTTTGTGTCAAACAAAGAAACTGTAAAAGACATTTGGTAAGAGAGGAGAAATAACCTTTTTTCCAAATCTCAAAAAAAAATATTTTTTTTTTTAAATAGTGCAATGCTAAATGTTCCACTTGTAAAAGGTAAAAAAAATTTAAAAAAAAAATATTTTTTATATTTTAAATTTTTTTTATTATTTTTATTTTTAATTATTTAAAATTTTTTAATTTTTAATTTTTTTTTCATTTTTATTTTTATTTTTATTTTATATTTTTATAGAGGAAAAACTCCTTGTCCTCCTTGCGATGAGGTATGTGGAAAAAAACTGGCCTGCGGAAACAAAGAGCATGTTTGCCAGAAAAAATGCCACCCTGACACTGAAAAATGTGATGATTGTAAAAGAATATTTTATTTTTATATTTTTATTGTCATTTTTTTTATTGATTAAGAAAAAAAGAAAATTATTTAAATTTTTTATTTTTTATTTAAAATTTTTAATTTTTATTTTGAATATTTAATTTTTAATTTTTATTTTTTTATTTTTTTTATTTTTTTATTTTTTTGTTGATTAAGAAAAAAAGTAAATTATTTAAATTTTTTATTTTTATTTTTTTATTTTTTTATTTTTTTATTTTTTAAATCTTTTATAGGCAATAGTGAGACAGTTATTTATTGCGCTTGTAAAACACAGTGCACAAGGTTTTCGTGTGGGAAAGAAAACATTTCCATCAACGAGAAAACTTTGCCTCACTGCAGTGGTGATTGCATCTACCACGTTTGTCACCATCCCTCTGCCAAACATAAATGTCATTATGGTACCTTTACATTTTTTTTATTGTTGATTAAGAAAAAAATTTTCATTGATTTTATTATTCATTATTTAAATTTTTATTTTTAATTCATTTTTCAATTTTTTTTTTTTTTTTCATTATGTTAAAATTAATTTTATAATTTATTATTTTTATCTATTTTTTTAATTTTTATCAAATGATGAAATTTTTTTATCAAAAAATTATANCTCTAATTTTATAAAGTGATTTTCCTTTAAAAAATTTTTTGATTGATTTTGATCAGATACATTCATTTATTGAAAAAAAATCTCATTTTTTTTTTTACAGTATATTTTGTTTGAGAATTGGAATTTTCTTTTGAAAATTCAAAAATATAAAAATTCTTGAAATTAATTTAATTTTATAAATTCAAAATTTCAACTAAATGCTGAGAATCATCATTGTGATCTCTCAAAATAAACATCAGTACATATTTAGAGAGATCAACTTCATTTTGAAATTTTATTTTCAAAAGAATCATAAGAGTAATCAGTTTATCTTTCCAATTTGTTGGATCTGGGAAGAGAAAGCTCCATGTCTGTAATTTCTTTATTTTCGAAACACAATCGATTCCACTTACACTCTCCCAACTTTCATTTGGGTAAATTATTTTTATTAAAGAATTATATTTCAAAACTGTTTGCGAAAGAACTTCTTTGAGATATTCTAGGCTGTCGTTATATTTGAAAGAAGGAAAGTTAAGTTTGATGAGAGAAAAATTTTTCAATACTCCTTTCAATTTTTTTTTTATATTTACAGTTTTTACTATTTCAGGAATTTTGAACCAAAATTTATCTTCAAATGATCTCCAAGTGCTGATTGCGTTAGAATTAATTATGATTTCATATAGAAAATTATTTTCATATGAATTCCTGTTTTTGGTGAGCTTACTGAAGAGTTTAAATATCAATGTTCTTTCGTTTGTGTCGGGAGTCAAATACAACATTCGAACAGGTTCTTCAATTTCATTATTTAAAAATGTAAAATCTCCGTTTTCAAATTTAAATCTTCTTGGATCAGCATCCATGAAATGAGAAAGAAAAAAAATAAAGTATGGTTTGTATTTTTGACAAACTTCATCTTCCCATACATATTTGCTTTCAATTGTTAAATTTTCACTCATATCAGTAAACCAAGGAAACTCTGATTTGAGAGTATAATTAATAGCATTGAGAATGTTCGAGTTTTTTTCGCGGTAGTACTCCTTAAGTACCAATTTATCATATGCTATATCTCTATTAATATACATTATCATAGATTTTATATTAGGCCAAAGTCCTTCGTCTCTATCACAATTCATATCTAATAAAGTACAAATTCTATAGTTAAGTAACATATGTGAACTCATGATGTGAGAGTAAGAAAAGTTCATGTAATCACCAACTTCTTTCTTCTTTCTTTTTTCTTTTTTTTCATTGTTTTTTTCATTTTTCTTTTTTTCTTTATTTTCATTTCTTTTTCTTTTATTTTCACTTTGTTTGTTATTGTTATTTTGGGAACTTTCTTTATTTTGGGAATTAATGTCTTCAACTAAAATTACATCTTGAATCTTTGTTTCATAACACAATTTATATCTTTTTTCTCCAAGAGAATGGTTTATTTCATTCAGAGACATACTGTCTGCAATATTCAAGTTATTTTCATTTATTGGATTATTAATTATGGTTTCTAATTCTTCTTTTTTATCATCTTTTTTCAAATTGTTTTCAAATATACAAGGAAATTTTTTTTGGAGTTCATCAAGAGAAGAAACATGAATATAATTTAAAAACATGCATCTTAGAATGATATCATCTCTTTCAACCATTTTGTAAAAACAATAATTCAAGGATGCAAGACTATGGGCCATTGTTAAAATTAATTTTCCCTTTTCATATTTTCCAACAAAATAAATCTTGTAATTTTTCAATAAAACTTGTGACATTCCAGCAAGACATGTTCTAATATCTTCCGCATTTGATGACATTTGTTCCCAAGGGAAGGGATTTTTTCGTGTAAAAACCTCTACTTCAAAACCAAATTGTTTTCTTAGGTTTGAAGGTATTTCATTTAAAATCAAATTACAAGTATTTCCAGAATGATTGATGGTCAAATGCATCGTGTCAAAAATTGAGGCATGATGGACATAAAAATTTATTGACTCCATTCTTTCAGGAAATAAAAACGTTGCATTTGGTCCATCCAAGTTGAAACAATAACTTTTAAAAAATAAATAAAATATTTTCTCTTCATTTTATTTTTTTTACCATTTGGGACTTCGACATTTCACACAATTTTGGCTTTTGTTTGTCACAGATTCTGTGTTACACAAAAGATGCAAATTTTTCAAATCACCTCTTGCAGCTCCAATTTTGAAAGATGTTTCGTTGTTATCAAAAAATAAAGTTTTATTTTCCAATTTTGAGATTTCTTCATTTGCTACAGAATGAACATCTTTCATTGTGCCCATTGTTTCGTTTTCAAATGTAAAAATAAATCGTGAAGGACTTGTTATACTTTGGCTTAATTTATTATTTTCAATCATAATTTCGCCTTCAGTTCTTGTGGAAATACTTATATTTCCACTGATTCCATTCCTTGAATGAAGTTTCGCTCCATCGTAACATATTATTCCGTGGAGAGTATTTTCAATATTTTTGTTTCTAACTTCATTCTCGTTTTTCCGAAAAAATAAATACTTTTTTTCATAAAGAGCATTTAATTTTTTTTCAATCATCAATGTTAAATCATGGACATTTATTTTCTTCCCTGACACTTCAACTTCTCTGATACCTTTTTCTTTTTTAACATTCAAAATATCCTTTCGAAATTTATCATTCATTTTGCTAATAGAACGGAAAAATGTTCTGTTTCCCAAATTAAAATGAGGAGTCTTTGGATTATTTGAACCAGATAATTTTGAATCAATGGGACTAATTCCACCAGCATTGTAATACTGGTATAATCCACCACAAGAAAATTTTGATTGCAAAATATTCTTTATTTTTGAAGGAATATCAACTCTCTTTTTGTTATCTTTCAATTGAAAATGCGACTTTGGAGTTACTTCAAGATAATCGTCAATGTTTATTTGGGAAAAAATACTTTCATTCAAATTATTTTCACATGCTAGATGTGTTACATTTCTGTTCAAATCTTTCTTTGTTTTTTCATTAATTAAGAATAAATCATACATAATAGAGTAAATGGATGATATATCTTGAATTATAATATCCAATTTACCTAAAGAATCAAATGCTTTTTTCTTTTTCTCAATCCACAAATTGGCAATCAAAATTATTGAGTTATCGTTAAGTTTCAATTTTATTGCTCGATATAAATTGTCCAACCATATTTTTTCATGAGATTTAAAATCAATTTCATCTTTTTTACATTGTTTATATAAATATGATTTTGCTTTTTTTGATTCACTTTTGGGATTAAAATCACCAACACCTCTAAAATAGTGATTTAACAAAATTTGAACCGAAAAAGCAAGTGGATACAAATCTTTCAATATTTCAATATCAATTGAAACAATTTTTTCATCCAATTCAACTTTTTTTCTAATTCTATTTGGGAAAAATATTTTCCAAAACTCAGTTGCTTCCAATCTCCCTCTAAAATAATCTCTGTATCTTGTTGTAGAATATACCCCTTCTTCTTTGTTTTTTATTTGCCCATATTTCTCCACAAAAAAGTTTATTACTTTTGGGTCGACTTTAACATCAAAATTTCTTTCATTAATTTTAATAAGAGGAAGATTTTTCACTTCTTTTCCTCCAAACAAATCCTGTGCCAACAATGCAACCTTATAAAATATTCTACTTTCATTTTCTGGGAAATGATTGAATAGATAACTTGAAAGTTGTAATGAAAAAAAATTGTCAATAACATTTTTTTGTATTTCACATCTTATTCCTTTACTTTTTAATTCCTTTTCATTCATTTTTTTGATTGACATGTTTTCGTAGAATAATTCTTCGTTAATTTCGAAGTACTCTTTTTCTAATTCAACAATTATGTTTTTTGGTGGAGAAGGTTTGAGAGGAGACTTGGGAGGGGAATGGCTCTCCAACCTCTTAAACCATTCCTTCAAATTTACATTTCCTTTGTCTAATTTTTTCAAATGTTTTTGATTTTCCAAAAGATGTCTTTTCAAATTTTTTTTTGATTCTATTTTTGTTCCATTAAAAATTTGTCCACAACCAATAGGACAAAAATAATGAATTTTATTAATTTCATGCAAATTATATCTTTCAATCAATGCATAAAATATATTTACTTTCAAAATTTTGATTGTTTTATCTCCAGAGATAATAATATCACTATTTTCATCATTAATCAATAATTGATTAATTTCTTGTGCAAGATCTTTATCAAGAGAAGATCTATTTCGCATTTTATCTTCAATCATTTTTTTTTATATTTTGAATTTTCAAAAGAAAATTCCAATTCTCAAACAAAATATACTGTAAAAAAAAATGAGATTTATTTTTCAATAAATGAATGTATCTGATCAAAATCAATCAAAAAATTTTTTAAAGGAAAATCACTTTATAAAATTAGAGNGTAAAATTTATAGAATCGAAGGGTAAAAGTAAGTTTGATCCTTCTCAGTCTTCTTTACCTTCTTTTTATGAAAAATTAGTAAATGAAAAAGAAAAAAATAAAAATAAAATAGATGATAATTATTTTGATGAAAAGTTGATTCTTTTACCGTCTAACAATAAAATTTCGAAAAGAGAGATGTATTTGTTGAGAGAAATTTTATCAAAAAAATGTAAAAATTCAACCGACGAAAATGAAAAATTTTTCAATAAATTTTTTAAATATTTATTTGGTGACAATTTCTGTGAAAAAGAAAGAGATAATTTGAAAATTAAAAAATATCAAATTTTTTATTGTTTTTGCAAAAACAATGAATATATATTTGAATATTATAACAATGAAAATCAGAGAGAATTATTTAATGTTGGTGATATTTGTCCAAATTGTAACAAAAAAATCAAAAAAGAAGATCGAATTGAAATAAATAATATTTTCGATCAAATCTTTTCTTTATTGAAAAACAAAGAATTGAAAGAAAAATTTATGGAAAACTTAAAAATGAATGAAAAAAAATTGAAAGAAAATATAAAAAATTTTAATGAAAATACAATAATTGATGATGTTAACACTGCTCTTTTAAATACTTTTTATTACAGTAAAGGGGTTTACAATTTAAATCCAAATGAATTAATATTTTCAGCTGGTCTATTCATAGATGAAGTGGTCACTAAAAAACATGGTTTTAATGGGAAATTGAGTTCAGTTTATATCTGTTTGAATAATTTATCATATTTGATAAGATTTAAACCAGAAAATATATTTTTAGTTTGTTCAAATCAAGTCAGACATCCTCCTCATCACACGATGTACAAACCGCTAACAACTTTAACTCAATTTTGTTTTTACGAAGGAGTCAAAGAAAAATTTCTTGAGGAGCAAGAAAATTTGTGTCGTATTTTACCTCTTTTTTTATTGATGGATAAAGATTCACACGATTCTTTTTTTAACATAATGAAACATAATTCCTATTGTGGTTGTCCATATTGTTTTGCTTTTGGTAGGCATCACAAAAATTATGGACACTATTACCCAATCAAAGGATTGGATTTAAGGTCTGCATTTAGGACATCTGCTGCACAAAATGAAAGTGTAAATCTAATTGTTTCCAAACATTATTACGGGTTTAAAGGGAAAAGTGTTGTACAAGATATTCCTTGTGTTGATATTTATCTTTCTAGTGTGATGGGTTCTATGCATACAATAGAAGGTGGAAAAGTGAAATCAATATTGAAGGGTTTAAAAAAGAGAGAAAACGAAAAATATAAAAAAATTGTCGAACTTACTTCAAAAATAAAATTACCTAAAGAAAAAAATGGTCACACAATCAATCTTTCTCATAAAAAGTTAATGAAAGATTATGACTACTCTTTATTACACAGATTTGTTATTATTCCCATTTTTTTTGAAAATAATTTTCCAAATCTTTTTATTGAAAAATATTCTAAATTTGTCTCTTTTTCTACAATAATTAATGAAGGACCTTTAACACCAAAATTATGTATGATTCTTCAAAACCAACAAATAGATTATATCAAACAACATGAAAATATATATGGGCATGATGGAACAATTACTCCAAAAACACATGAAACTATCCATATGCCTCAAAAAGGAATAACTCATGGACCTTTTAATAATATAAGAGAATACAGTTTTGAAAGTAAATTTAATGAAGTTATTTCTACAACAAAAGAATCAAAAAGAAATCAACTTAATGCAAATATGAATAGTTCTACATCAAAATCTTTGATAACGACACTCGATTATGAAAATGTGTTGGGTGGAAATTGGAAAAGTAAATTGTTTTCTAAAGATTTCCATTCTTTCTTTGAAAATTTGATTAAGAACAAAAATTCAGAAATTCATTATAAAGGGAACATAAGAATAGAAATTTCTTTTGAAAATACTCTCAAATCTACAAATTCATTAAAGTGGATAAATATTGAAAGGCAAGGAAAACCTCTCAGTATTTCTCCTGAATTGTTTTTGAAAGAAGTAAGTGACAATTTCGTAATTTGTAAATTTGATGAAAGAGAATACTTTGCAAATGTACAATCTATTGTTGGTTTGAATGAAATTTATGTAAAACTGGCTCCATCTTTTTATTTAAAAAATCAAAGAGATATTTCAAAAATTTCAAACAAATTATTCTATTTAGTAAAATTTGATGATCATTGTGTTAAGATCAAATCATCTGACATAGTTTACAAATCAGTTTCTTTTTCTTTTGATAATCTTTATTATTATTGTACAATAATGAAATAAATAAATTATGATTTTTTTTTTAATCTCTTTCTATTCAAAAATAAAATTTTTTTTTGAAGTTATTTTGAAGTGATTTTATAGTTATTTTGACTTTTTTTGAAGTTATTTTGAAGTTATTTTGAAGTTATTTTGAAGTTATTTTGACTTTTTTTTAACTCCAATTTAATTTTTTAAAAAAAATTGTTTACGATCGTGTGTTTGAATTGAAACAAAATCTTCAAACAAAAATTGAATTTATAAAAAATAAAA
>JAMYWO010000007.1:215843-251503 GCA_024220525.1 Cochliopodium minus | reverse complement strand
AAACATTGTTTCTACAGTGTGCGATTGTCCCCAAGCATACATATTTTTTTCTTGAATTTTTGTTGTTATGAGTTTATTGATCATTGTCCACGATATTGAAACTCTGAAACTTTTAGTATAATATTTATTTAGTTTAATAAGTTGAATAAACATTGTTTCTACAGTGTGCGATTGTCCCCAAGCATACATATTTTTTTCTTGAATTTTTGGTGTTATGAGTTTATTGATCATTGTCCACGATATTGAAACTCTGAAACTTTTAGAATAACATTTATTTAGTTTAATAAGTTGAATAAATATTGTTTCTACAGTGTGCGATTGTCCCCAAGCATACATATTTTTTTCTTGAATTTTTGTTGTTATGAATTTATTGATCATTGTCCACGATATTGAAACTCTGAAACTTTTAGAATAACGTTTTTATACATTAATAAGTTGAAAAAATATTGTTTCTACTCTGTGCGATTGTCCCCAAGCATAGAAAATATTATCTTGAATTTTTTGTTGTTATGAGTTTATTGATCATTTTCCACGATTTTGAAATAACAAAACTTTTATAATAATGTTTTTTTACATTAATAAGTTGAAAAAACATTGATTCTACTCTGTGCGATTGTCCCCAAGCTTAGATAATATTTTCATTAATTTTTTAATATTGTGATTTTTAATCAAATTATACCATTATAAAATATTATTTTATTAGGATAGTCACAACTCAAATTATAAAAGAATTATTTAATATTCAATATTTGTATTCAAAACTTTATCTGAATTGAGAATTTTTTTAAAAAAAATTTTGAATCTTATTACAACCAAAAAAAAAATAAAACA
The DNA here is from genome assembly GCA_024220525.1 of Cochliopodium minus. Classification (NCBI taxonomy): domain Eukaryota; phylum Discosea; order Himatismenida; family Cochliopodiidae; genus Cochliopodium; species Cochliopodium minus. Next base: position 250,672 of record JAMYWO010000007.1, on the reverse strand, counting down.
CAAAATTTTTCAATAAATTTTTTTTTAAATTTTTTGGTTTTTCAATTTTTTTTGTTTTAAAATTCAAAAAAAATTAAAAAACCAAAAATTTCTTTATACTGTCATTTTCTTGTAACCAAAATTAATTTTATATTTTTTTTTGTTGAAGAATAATTTAAACAATTGTCTGATTAAAATTCAAAAATTAAATAAAAGAATATATAGTACCTAAATACAAGTAAAAAATAAATTAAATTTTTTTCTTTAAAAATTTTTTAACAAATAAAAGTTTTTCGAAATTTTTTTTCATAAATTCTGTTTTTGTTAAAATTAGAAATCAAAAAAATCAAAAAATTGAAAATTAAAAAAAAATATATTTAAAGTATAATTTTCTTGTTATGTCAGGTATTTAACATTTACTGTTGTGATATAAATCTTGTTAAATCATNAAAAATATTCAAAATGGAAACAGAATGAATTGAATAGAATCAATTTTAAAATTCCCAAAAACTCCTCTTTTAAGTTTTAAATTGCTTTTAATTATTTCGAAATTAGTTTCATTCAATGATAAAAGATGGTTAAATTTTTCAAATGGTAAATCATAATAAGTTTTGTTTATGGGGTGATTTGATAGGAAAAAACATTAAAGAGTTCATTTCCAAACATCTGCAACAACTAATACATTATAGTGAAATTAAAACAAGGACTTGTACCACAGCATTTACGATGTCCTAATTTGCATGCAAGACATGCCATAGTTTTTCTAGTTTCTCTTTGAGAAGAATTCATTAACTCACTTGAAATCATCCTCAATTTTTTTTTTTTATAAATAAATTTTTATTCACAAAATCATAAAAAAGTTAATAAAAGTATTATTGTTATTTCCTCTTCTCAATTCATCCTAATTGAGATCCAAAAAGAATGAATCATTATTGGAGTTGGGAGAAAGAAGAAGACCATTGGAAGATAGATTCAAAAAGCTTCCAGAATCATCAAAAAAGTTGTTAATTTCGTTTGGCAAATTACTTGATTTGTTGTTGTTAATATTTTGGTTCTTCGAATTATTATTGTGACTGATATTATTGATGTTCATACTTTGAGAGAAATTCATGCTTTGAGAGACATTAAAATTCTGAGAATAATTAACATTTTGAGAAATGTAACGATTTGGAAGATCATCCACGAATCCCTTTTCAATCATATAGTTGTATTTTTGAGCCATAAAAGGCATGCGAGAAATCTCCTCACAAGTGTAGACACAGCAGGGAACATCTTCTCCTCTTGGCAAATTCATTTCTTCAACTCTCATTTTATATATCTTTGTTACGTTCAAAGTTCCAAGAGATAGAACATTATTTAGATCCTTAAATAGAAGTAAAGAATTAAAATCAAAATATTGGTTTTGTTATTTTTTTACAATATAAACTGTTATTTTGGCATGCAAATGAACATAATACCCTTCGGAGTGTCTTAAGAATAGTTCCTTGTCAATCAGTACTTTATACTCAGGCACATTCCTTTGGGAAAAATTCACGTCCAATATTCTACGTTGGAAATGCGATTTGTGGATGAGATCTGGGAAAAAGAAGTTGTCCAAATTTACATATCCAAGCTATAAATAATAAAAGAAAGGAAAATTAAAAAATAAAGGAAAATTTTAATTTTAATTTTACTAATTTCAAAAAAGAAGGACTTGCTTCTGAAAGGTGTTTTTGGTTTTGGAAAAATAAAAGTTCAGTATTTTGTTGAGAAAAAAAAAATTTTGAGAAAAGAAAGAACCTACGATAAATGAAGGAGGAGGACAATAATAAGGCTCACCCCCATTCACTTGTTTTCCTATAACATACATTTCATTTGCTATGATGGAAAATAGAATATTATTTGAATTAAATACTAAAAAATCATTTTTTTGTTTTAATTGTTTTTTTTACTCGAAAACTCCCTCATTTCCTTTGATCTGATTATTGACTTTAATTCTTCAATTTGTGATCTTAACATGCTCACTTCGTTTTTCAGTTGAATGTTTACAACCTCCAATGACTCTGGAAGTTTGGTACCACAGTTATTGCAGAATTTGCTTGATAAAGGATTGCAATTTTTACAGTTTGGGCATCTTGTTTTATTCATAATTTCTGATTTCTTTCTTTTTTCGATATCTTCTTTCCTATCAATAATTAATTTCATGATAATTTAGAGATGTCCAAAACTTTACAACAGTTCAAAATTTGTTAGTTATAAATTATTATCCGCTAATAAAGTTGTAAATTTTGGACATGTCTAATAATAATTTGAATATATTAATTTGCTATCATTCATACCTTGGTCTTCCTTTTTGAATTGAAGTGAATTATAAAAATTATAGAAATATGATTAAGGATATTTTTTTTTCATTATTACCCATTGGCTTTCTCTTTAAATTTTCAACACATTCTATATTTTTGAGAACACAATTCTCACATGGTCTCTTTCCATCACACTTTCTATTTTGATAATTAAAGAAGAGCATGATTAAAATTCGTGATTATTCGAAAATATATTTTGAATTTAATTACCTGTGTGATTTTCTACAAGCCAAACATGCTATTTTCTTTTCTTGCTCATTTTTTTGGGTTGTGTTGCTCATTTTTTTTTAATTTTTCAAAAATGTTTCTTTTGGTGAATTATGAAATAAATAATTTTTTTTATTTAAAATAAGTTTCCAATCCTATCATCAAGAACATTAAGAATGAAAGAAAAATATTCAAAATGAAAACAGAATGATTTGAATACAATCAAATTTTAAATTCCCAAAAACTCCTCTTTAAGTTTAAAATTGCTTTTAATTAATGAGAATTAGTTTCATTCAGAATGATAATAGATGGTTTAATGTTACCAAATGGTAAATCAAAACAATTTTTGTTTATGGGGTGATTTGATAGGAAACATTGAAGATATCATTCCCATCTTTAATTTTGGAATCAGTTGCAAAAATTTGCTTTGAAATGATCGTTCAAAGTTTATGAATAAAATCAACATATAGGATGATAATTTGGATTTTAATAATAGTATCTTATTTTACAATTGATTCATGTCAAAAAGTTTAGAACAAATTATTCAATAAAATTTTTATTATCTCAAATGAGTTAATTAAAAATCAAAAAAATGAGATCTCTAATTTATGGATTGTTCCTCATTTTGAATTTGTTTCTTTTGATCAGAACAAAAAATATTGAGAGGAATTTCAATAATAAAAGAACTCCTATTTTAATTACTTTTGATGACCTCACTGCCTCAAGTAAAAAAAATATTAAATAATGGTCAATCCAATTCCTCAATATTTTGTTTTTCAGGTGGAGCTCAAATACCTGAAGTAACAAATAAAATTTTATTTTTTTTCTTTCAGTATATTTAAAAAGGGATATAATTCTTTAACTTGGTCAAATTTCGATTCTCATGATGGGATAGCAACTGGTTCTCCAGGCAAATCAATTAAATTATAAATAATTTCCAACTTATAAAAATATATTCAATCTAGGATATCAAATTGGAACGATAAGGTGACCATATCAATGAAATAATTAGAAATATTTTGAAAATTATAGCATTTCCAATAAATAGTCCTGTAATGAGTGCATATAATTCACTCGGTAATCCAGCCTCAATAATCAGCAGTAATCCATTCTCATTGGTGAGTGTATATTTGACAGGAGCATTTAATTCAAAAGTGTTATCGATAACGGCATATAATGGAGCAACATTGATCCATAGTGATAATGTTGCATTAAGTAATACAAGCTCACTCAAATATTCTCCAGGATGGCAAGACATAACAACATTAAATTTCGATTATGGAAATGATTGGATAGCAATGGATAACTTGGAGATCGATTTCCAACCATCTCCTGCCACAACAAACACCCCAAGCACTCCAATCCCTTCCACTCTGATCCCATCAACAAATATTCCATCAACCAACACTCCATCTACTCTAATACCTTCTACCAATACTCCTTCAACTAACACTCCATCTACTCTCATACCTTCGACAACCACTCCATCTACCTTGATACCTTCCACCAATGTTCCTTCAACTAATACTCCATCTACTCTAATACCTTCTACTAATGTTCCTTCAACAAACACTCCATCTACTCTAATACCTTCTACCAATGTTCCTTCAAGTCATACTCCTTCTACCAATACTCCCAGCACACTTATACCTTCTTCTTTGATACCATCAACAATAACTCCTTCCACTTTTAACCCCACTACAATAAAGTGTTTGTATGATGTTCTTAATTGTGAAAAATGTTCATTAGAAGGTGTTGTAGTTGATACATCTTCTGTTAGTGTAAACTGTATTAATGTTGGAAACAGTTGGCAATGGGTATTTCCCATTTCATTTTTTAACAAATTATTTGTTGTTAATCCTTTTTTTTTTTCTTTTTTTTTTTAAAAGGTGATTTCGAATTTAACATCAAACACTGTTGTTGCAGAATCAACGATCACACTTGAAAGTACTTCAACAACATATATCCTTGGAAATTTTAATCAATCATCCAATTCTACTTTGATTTTTGTTGTTGGTTCTAATAGATCAGGAAATCTGAATGTAACCGGTTGTATCAACGTTCAAGGAAACATTTCCATTGTTTTGGAATATAAACCTGATGATGGAAATGTTTCATATCCAATTATTTCATACACTTGTCCTGAAAAAGCAAATGTAACTGATTCTCAATTTTCTGTTCAACTTCAATACAAGAATAGTAAATGGTAAAAAAAAAATTTTAATTTTTAAATGAATTAATTAATTGATTTAAATGAAATTTCAAAATGTTTGTTTAAATAATAGTGATGAAATAAAATCAAGTTTGAATAATCAACAAAATTCTTTGTCTGTTTCGATTAATACTTCTACAAATAAAAAATGCGACAAGACTTACATTTGGATCATAATAGGTGTTGTTTTGGGTTCGTTTGTTCTTGCAATGATTGTTGTCATTTTCATCTTACTCATTCTTAAAAGAAATAAAAGTAAATTTAACGACCAAATCGACCAAACACAGGAAGAAATGAAAAATATGAAATAAAATAAAATGTTTTTTTTGAAGAAAGGGAAAATTTTTTTTTTTTCAATAAAATTTAATTTTTTTTTAAACAAAACAAAAACCCACATTCTTAAATAAAAAAAAGAAAAAAATAAATATTTTCTTTTTAAGAGAAAAACTCATCAACATCAACATTATCTTGATTATTAAGTTCAAAGAAAAAAGGATCATTGATATCATTCACAAAAAAACTATCATTATTGGGAGGAACAAGAAGGGAATTGATACCATCCACCTGTGAAGAAAAATTTTGAGAGTTTTTTTTATTTTTGTTTGGGGGGACGTTATCTTTGACGATGAAACTATTTTCAAGGAGGTAATCATACTTTTTGGCAAAATGGGGAGCTTTTTTGATTTTTGCGCAAGAAAAAATGCTTGCGGGAATGTCTTCTCCACGAGGCAAATATTTTTCTTCTACTCTCAACTCGAAAATCTTAGTTACATTCATAGTAGTAAGTGATGGAACATTGTTTTGATCCTAAAATTAAAAAAAGAAGGGGTTAAAAATTATTTCATTTTTAGATTTTAGTTTTTATTTATAAAAGAATTAATTTATTTTTATTTATTTTGAATAATTATTTTTTTTATTTTATTTTTTATTTTTTATTTTATCCTTTTATTTTTAATAGAATTTTTTTATTTTTTATTTTTTATTTTTTATTTTTTATTTTTTATTTTTTATTTTTTATTTTTTATTTATTATAAATTATTCTTTATTTTTTATTTTATCCTTTTATTTTTAACAGAATTTTTTTATTTTTTTATATTTTACATTTTTAATTTTATATTAATTTTTTTACCATGTAGATAGTTATTCTGGACTGTAAATGTATGTAATGACCTTCGGAATGTCTCAAGAACAAAACTTTATCAACGAGAAGTTTATAATGAAAATCGACATTTTTCTTTTGAACACAAGAGTTATAATCAACCCTCCTACAGAAATGAGATTTAGGAACTAGATCAGGAAAGAAATAATTATCCAAATTTTTGTATCCCAACTTGAATTTTTTTAAATGAATAAAATTATTTTATTATTTATTTTTTATTTTATTATTTATTTTTTATTTTATTATTTATTATTTATTTTTTATTTTATTTTATTTTTTATTTCAAATTTTTTATTTCAAATTTTTTATTTCAAATTTTTTATTTTATTTTTTATTTTATTTTTTAAAATTTATATTTTATTTTATTTTTTTCTTCACCATTCTTAATAGAGAAGGGCTTGCTTCAATTATGAAAGTAGGAGGAGGACAAAAAACAGAATCGCCCGAAGAGACTTCTTTTTTTATCAAAAACATTTCGTTCGCTGAAAATTAAAAAAGTAAAAATAAAAAAATAAAAAAATTGAAAAAATAAAAAAAATAAAAAAACAAAAATTGAAAAATAAAAATAAAAAATAAAAAAATAAAAAAATTGAAAAATACAAAACGTAAAATAAAAATTAAATTGAAATATTTTTTTAAAATTTTACTTGAAACCTCAATTAATTTTTTCGAGTGAATAATAGAAATCAGTTGTTGAATTTGGGATTTTAACAAATTGATCTCTTCCTCTAATTTGACGTTGACAGACTCCAGAGACTCAGGGAGCTTTGCACCACACTTGATGCAAAAGTTGCTTGGAGAGGGGTTGAAATGATCGCACTTTGTACACTTTATTTCTTTTAATCTTTCTAATCTTTTCTTTTTTTCGATATCTTCTTTCCTTTTTTTTTTAATTGAATAAAATTAATTTAATTATAATAATAAATTGTTAAAATTGATTTCATTCTTATCAAAATCAATTATTTCAAACATAAAAATAGATTCAGATTATCTTTCCAACTTGAATTATATTATCTTTCATTTTAATATATTGAATGATCTTTAAAATATAAATGTTTATATATTGGAGGATATCCTCTTTGAATTCAATTGAAAGAAGATTGATAATTTTGGACAAAAAAATTTTCATAATTTATTTATCGTTGAAAGATCCAAATATATAAATAAAATTATCTCCTTTTATCAAAAATTAATTTTATCCAAAGTAATAAATTTATGGCTATTATTAAAATTAGAAAAATATTGTTTTGGGAATAACATACCTTGGTCTTCCTTTAATTTAAATTATAATACTGAAAATAAAGGCCTAATGATTTTTTCTTTTTTCTTCACCTCTTTGCTTTCTCTTCAAATTCTCGGTGCATTCTATCTTTCTTTGTATGCAGCTATCACAAGGAATTTTTCCGCTACATTTTCTAATGAAGATAAGGTGGTCATTGATTTATATGATGGATATGAATTACCTGTGTGATTTTTTACATTCAGAACAAGCTATAATTTTGGATGTAATTTTTATATTCTGTTCTATGTTCATTTTTAATTTTTTTATTTTTAATTTTGTTTCTTAAAATACTCAATGAGATATCATTTCTAATTCAAAGACCTATTCCATTTTCTTCTTTATTAATTTGAGTCTAAATTGAACCAAAGTAATAAATTTTCAAAGTTAAATCGATTTTTTGAAGATTAAAAAAAACCTAATGGGAATCAATGCTGTTACATCTATTTTATTTTATTCTATTGAATTAATCTTGAATTGTTTCAAATTTTTTGTTCTTAAATTAAGAATAAATAAATATAATAACTTTGATGGAAAATATATGAAAAAAATAAAAAAAAAAAATAAGAATTACCAAACTATTTTAATCCAAATCATCATCTTCAAAAATGTCAAGTAAAAATTAGTTTATTTAACAATCTTCCTTGAAATATAAAAACATATTTTTTTTTAAAAAAAAAAGAATCATCGAAATTCATCGCATATATTACTAATCTGCCATCTGGGATAGATAAAAATGGTTTATTGAAAACATTTGGAGATTTCCATCCTCAATCATCTTACTTTCCAAAAGGGTGAAGAATTCAAATAAAATATTTTTTTAAAATAAAATTTAATTTGAAATTATAGGAACTCTGGAATCGCATATGTTGAATTCGAAAAAGAAGAAGATAGAGATAAAGCAATATTGGGATTAGATAAATCGAATATCAACCAGAATGTAGTCTCTGTTCGATGTGGAAACCAAAACAAAGACAACCACATTCTGGAGAATGAAAAAGAAAAAGTTTTAAATGATAACACCCCAATTAATACTGACAGTTTAAAAATTGGATCCTCATGTGCAGGGTTTCACAATATTACATTATTGGGTTAAAAAAATTTTTAAAATTATAAATTATAAATTATTTTTTTTTAATTATTTTGTTTAATATTTATTTTAAATTATTTTAGAAAATGGAGATCTAATTGGTTTTGGGTTTGGAGACTCTGGACAACTGGGACTTGGAAATGATAATGAAGATAATTTTGAACCAACAGTAATAATGAACAACAAAAAAATCAAGAAAATTTATTTGGGATTATACACTTCTTTCTATCTTGAAGGTAAAAAAAAAAAATTAATTAAATAAAAAATTAATTTTAAATAAATTATTAAACATAAATTAAAGAGAATGGAGATTTGTATGGTTGTGGTAAAAAAATTATTTTTATTTTTATTTTTTTACAAATTTTATTAAAAAATAATATTTTAAAGGAATTAATAATGTCACTCAACTCGGAAGAGAGGGAGTTGGAGGAAACACATTCCAGTTTATTATGAATGATGTGAAAAAAGTCGCAACTTCAACCAACATCACATTAATACAAAAAAGTAAAAAATGAAAATAAAATTTAAACTTTTTCATTTTAATTTAATTATTCAATTTTTTTTTACTAAAGATGATGGAAGTTTATTATTTTCTGGTTATTCTGATAAAATTGGGTTCGAAAAAAACCCCGTTTTATGTTACAGTGAGAAAGATGTTGTTCATTTTGCATTAGGAACTGAACATATTATTTTATTAAGATGTAAGGAAAAATAAAAATGAAAATAAATTATTTCTAAATCAATTAAATTTACATTTTGTTAAGTTATTATTTTAGTTTCAATCATTTTTGTTTTTTTGATTCTTTTTTTTTTTAGCAAATGGAGACATTTTGGTTTGTGGAAATAATAATTGTGGGCAGATTGGGTTTTCGGGAAAAACTAGAAAAATAAAAGACAAATTTGAATTATTGATGAATAGAAAGGATGTCAAAACAATCATTTGTGGGGAAGAATATACCATGATTTTGACTGGTAACATTTTTTTTTTTTAAATTTTATTTTTATTTTTTATTTTTATTTTTTATTTTTTTCTTTTTTATTTTAAAAGAAAATGAACTCCTTGGGTTTGGAAACAACTCTTATGGTCAGCTTGGTTTCCCTGATGATTTGCAAACTGTTCACACTCCACAAAAAATACCTCTCCCTGTCGATGTGAAAGATATCAAACAACTTCATTCTGCAGGTGAAGTAACTTTATTATTGACAAGTAAAAAAAGAAATTTAATTGTATTTATTTTTATTAATAGTGTTTTTTATTTTATTTATTTAATATTTTTTTATTTTTTGTTTTGTTTATTTGAGTTTATTTTTTTTTTGTTTTAGATTTTATATTTTTTAATTTTTTTTTTTGTTTTAGATTTATATTTTATTTTAAATCTATTTTGAAATTTTTGTTATTTATTTTATTTTTTTAATTATTTTATAATTTTTTTAAAAATTAATTAAAGAGAATGGAGAAGTTTATGGGACAGGCTGGAACACTGACAATAAATTGAATTATGAGAGTGAAGAAGCTTGTGCTTATGGATTTAGGAAAATATTGACAGGGATAAGGTACATTTCATCGGGTTCAGTATATTGCATGTTTATTAATTGTAAAAAATGAAAATAAAATATAAATAAAACAAAAAATTAAAAAAACAAATTAAAAAATGATAAAAATCAAAAACAAAAACATCAAAAGTAAAATAAATGAGGAGTTAAATTATTTTAATTGAATTTAAAAAATAATAAACTTTAAAATATTATTAAAATATTAAAATAAAAATCAAATTATAAAAATTAAAAAATTATTCATTACCAACAAAAACTTTAAAAAATAAAATGAAAATATAAAAAAAAATCAAATAAAATAAAATAAAAAATCATTAAAATAATCAACAAAAAATTTAAAATAAAATAAAATGGACACAAATTTTTTTTAATAGATAAAGGAGAATTATTGACTAGCGGTCACAATTTACATGGAACACTTGGAAGAAGAACTTCTTGTGAAAAAGAACAATTGGCAGGACTTGTGAAACTGGATCATCCCATTTCTGTGATTCAAGGGTTGGAAATTCCGATAATCTTTGTAAATTTTTTTTAAAAAATATAAAAATTAATAAAAATTAAAAAATAAAAAATAATAAAAAAATTAAAAAATAAAAAATAAAAAATAAAATTTAAATTATTAAAATTTTTAGGAATGGAAAGCAGAAGAACATCATCTTTTTCCCAAACAATTTAGAGATGTCGTTTTCTGCTTTTTGCTTTGTTTGAGACGAGTTCCCAATAGTATTATATTGCCTAAACCTTTAATTCACTATATCTTAAAACTTGCTTCTGTTTGAAACAAAAGATTTTTCTTCTTTATTTAATTTTCAATTTAAAAATTATTAAATCAAGTTTAAATAAAAATAAAAAAATAAAAAAAAAAAAAAAAACAAAAATAAAAAAAATTGAATCATTTGAAATAATAATGGAGATTTTGAATAAATTTCTTTGGATGGAAATTCTTTTGCAACTTGATAATCATAAAGATCTATCCTCATTTTCATTATCTTGCAAAACATTCAACACCATCTTCAAAAATGACAGTTTATGGAAAAAAATGAGCCATCAAAGATTGAAATATAATGGAAATCTAGGAGAAAAATTCAACAGTTGGTTTCAATTTTATAAGGGTAATTAAAAATAGAATAATTTCGTTTAAAAAAAAAACTTTAATTTAAATAAAAAGAAAAAACGAGGAAATTCTTCATATTTGTCATCAATATACCATTGGATATTGATGAAAATGATATGATACAAATCTTTGAAGAATTTGATGCTAGATCTTCTTTCATACCCAAAGAGTTAGTATCTTCTTGTTTCAAAAAATAAAAAAAAAAATTTAATTTTTAAATTTTTCTAATCTTAGGATTTTTGGGGCTGCGTATGTGGAGTTCAATGACGAAAAAAACCAAAACGATTCTTGTGTTGCACTTCACCAAGCAGAAGTCAACGGTTTTCCTATCTTCATTAGAAAAGTACCATTTATAGAAAAAAGATGGTTTTCCCTGAGTGTCTCTAATTTGCCAGAGTTAGATTTATTCGAAATTAAGGAAATATTTTACGAATTTCATCCTTACCATGTATTCATTCCTGAAGGGTTTAATATTTTTGAAATTATTTATTTAAAAAACTTTCATAATTAAAAAACTTATTTTTTTCAATTAAATTCAATTTGTTTAGTGAAAAAGGGGTGGCTTACGTTTATTTTAATACAGAAAATGACCAAAACAACGCAAAAAAAGCACTTCATCAAACAAAAGTTGAGGACCAACTTATCAACGTTGATTATGGCAACTTCTCCAAATAAAACAATCAAAAAATAGAAAAAAAAAATTAAATTATTGATCTTTCAAAAAAAAAAAATAATCTTTTTATAATTACAAAGCTTTTTTAAATTGATCTGAACTTATCCACAAAAATAAATCTGAAAAAACAAAAATCTGATTTTAATAAAAAAAAAACCAAAATCTAAAAAAAGTTAAAAATATCATCATTCTCTTGGATCATCTCAAATGGATTGTACGAATAATTTTTATTCGTATTATTAAAAGAATAATTGTTGATTTGATCATTATTAACATCGGAAACAAGGTGGTTAGAAAGAGACAAACTTGAATCGTAAGATTTCTCTGCCAGAAATTTTTCTTCTTCATTTTTTTCTTTGTCATTGTTATGATGGCTCTCCTCGTGAACGAGATCGGACATATTGAAGGCGGAGAATCTTTCTACGAGATCGGGAAGCTCGTCAAAGATGTCCGTGAAGAATGTCACGTCCACTTTCACTTCTATTGGTGGCAGTCTCGCCTCGGGTATGTTTGCGTCCACTATCTTTGTGATGTGATACGTTCCTTTTTCCAAAAACATTTAAAATTAAAATTAAAATGATAAAATGAAAAATTAAAGAAATCTTTTTTAATAATTTAATTAATAAAAAATAATAATTTATTAAAATTTTTTTTTTTTACCTATTGAAGGAATTTTAGTATCAACATCCTGTTTTTCAAAAAAATATTTTTATTTTTATTTTTTACTTATTTTTATTTTTATTTTATTTTTATTATTTGTTCGTCAAATTTTTTTTTTACTTTATTTTTTAATAATAAATTTTTTTTTACAAAATAATTTGTTGTGTGGGCAATCATGTGAGAATAATTCCCATTGGCTTGCAGCATTATCAAGTCTTCTTCTCCACTTAGTTTCTGGTTGATATTCCCTTCAATCCTCTCCACCTTAAAATGTACATTTTCGTCTTCAATCTGAATAAAAATAAATTTAAAAAATAAAAAATAAAAAATAAAAAATAAAAATAAATATTTAATGATAATAATAAAAATAAAAAATAAAAAATAAAAAATAAAAAATAAATAATAAAAAATAATAAAAAATAAAAAATAAAAATAAATATTTAATGATAATAATAAAAATTAAAAAAAAAGTGACGGTTTTGTGATATCTTTTTGGTATCAAATTTGGAAAATAGATGTTGGTAAGATTTTCATAGCCTAAAAACTTTAACAAAGAAGGAGAAACCTCTTTTAAATCAAAAATAATTAAATGAAAAATAATAAAAATAAAAAAAATAAAATTTTAAAAAATAAAATTTTAAATTTAAAATAAAAAATAAATAGTAAAAATTTTTTACCTAGAATAAAAGAAGCTAAGGGATAATGAGTCTTTCCATCACACTCTGTTGTAATTTTTCGAAGAAGCCACATATCGCTTGCTTATAAAAAAATTATCCGCTAAAAAAAAAATTTCCGCTGAATAAAAATTTATTTACTTGAATAATCTTTCAATTGAATGATGCTCATCAATTCTTGGATTTTTTGCCTCAATATCTCTTTTTCTTGATTGAGATTTTGATTAATTTTCTCAATTGTTTTCTTTGATAGCTTATTTCCACAGTTGTTGCAGAAGATCGATATGGATTCTGTCAGGCCATTGCATTTATCACATCTCGTATCTTCTTTGACTGCATTATTTGTCTCATTAATTGATTTATCATTTTTCTTTTTTGTATTATTGTTATCATTATTCGTATTAATGTTCTCATTGAGATCACAATCAAACTTTCTATCAAATAAATTGTATTATTAAAATTTTGAAGGTAAATTTCAATTATTGAATTTAATCTGAGACATATAATTATATCAATTTTGACATTGAACTATATTATCATGGATGTGTTCTTAAATATTGATTTTCCTTATCAATGAAATCAAATTATCATATATTCTTAAATGATTGAATCAATCATTTTTGCTCAACAGATTATACATGTTATATATGTTTTTAATTAATATGAGATACTATATAATTAATCAATTAGATCCAAATTATCCATTTGATCATTTATTTAAATCAATTCCAATCTCTTTACCTATATATACAGGAATCACATGGTCTATTTCCATCACACTATGATTTGGTTATTTTTATTGGAGTGGTGGATATTAGGATATCATTTTACCTTTCGATGTGCTTTTCTGCAATTATTGCATGCCTTTTGTTTCGAAAGGGAATTAAATTTTAAAGGGAAGATAAGAGAAAAAGTGAATTACCACTTTTCGAATTTTCTTGGATTTCATAATTAGATCTCAATTTAATCACAAATGTGGATAAAACTTCGAATTTTTTTTTTTTTTGTAAAATTTATTTCTCTTTCAAACCAACAAGATGTTGAATAAGATCTTGTTGTTTGAAAAAAATTCATTCCTTTGAAAAAAAAAACTTCTCTAACATAATTTAACAATGTTTGATTTTATTTTTTAAATTTTTTATTTTAATTTAAAAAATAAATATATAAACAAAATCCACCAGGGTGTGAAGAAAAAAGTCACAACAAAGACAAAAAATCATTATTATCAAAGTTAAAAGAAGCATCTTGAAGAGCAAAAGAATTGTTGGAAGCAAGAATACCACTTGAATAATCTCCGCCAATATTAGAAAAATTGTTGGTGGAATGCTCCGAGCTCAAGAGGCAAAGTTCCTGGGAAAAAGAAAGAGAGTCGGTTTCCTCTTTGTAAATTTCTTCACAAATGAAATTTTTTGGAGGATCAGTAAACTTCTGTTTTAATAAAAAAAAAAATAAAAAAAAATTAAAAAATAAATTAAAAAATAAATTAAAAAATAAATAAAAAAAATAAATAAAAAATTTTAAAAAAAAAATCATTTTTACATCTAGAAAAAAAGGGATTTTATCGTAGAGATCACAATGGTAGATGATGACACAGTTCCTTTCTTTCATCTTTGGGAAAACGAGGGGTTTGTTGAGGTCATAATTTAGATCGTTGATCTTTGTGACTTGAATTGTAGAAACGCTCGGTGTCTTTGTAATTTCATCCTTTTTTAAAAAAAAAATTAAAACTTTCTTTGATAAAACAATAAAAAATGTTAAAAAATGTGAAAAAATAATTTAAAAAAATAACAAAAAAAATTAGTCTTACATTATAAATTCAAAAACAAAAAAAAAGATTTAAAAAAAAAATTAACTTTTTTGAAAATATTGTAAAATTAAAATAAAAAAAAAAATAAAAAAAAAAGAAAAATAAAAAAAAAAAAAAAAATATTCAAAATAAAGTATTTAAAATAAAATCAATAAAAATAAAGTTTTTTTACGAAATGTATGGTGGTGGTGGAAACCAAGTGGATGATGTTTCCTCGAGAATGACGGAGATAGATGTCTTCCTCTAAAATGAGTTTGGGACTAAGGATGCCGGGAAGTCTCTCCACTTTAACGTAGAGGTTCTCCGATTTGATGTTTTTGAACATTTGTTTGGGAAAAAGGTCAGTGCTTCTAAAATTGAAGAGATTTTCATAACCCACTTTATTTTTAATAAAATTTAAAAAAATAATTAAATGAAAAATAAAAAAATAAAAAATAAATATAATAAAATAAAAATATAAAATAAAAATATAAAATAAAAAATGTATAAAAATAAATTAAGTAAATAAGAATTAAAAAATAATACGCAAGTGGTGGAAAGCAGGAGAAGCTTGCATCACATGACTTGGAAAAGGATCTTATTAATTTATTGTGTAAATTTTAAGTTATATAAACTTTTTTTTTTTACATAATAGGTTCTCGAAATCAAGAGGTATCACGATTTTTTTCATCATCCAAAGATTAGAAGCTAAAATGAGAAATTATTTGTAAAAAGAATTAAAAATAAAATAAAAAAAAATAATAAATAAATCAAAAAAAAATAAAAAATAAAAAATAAAATGAAAAAAAAAAATAATATTAAAACAAAAAAATATTTTTACTGTGAGGCAATTCCTTTATCTTTATCATTTTCATTAACTCATCAATCTTTTGTTTGAGAAGTTGATTTTCAAGAACCAATTCTTGGTTTCTGATCATAATGTTTTCTGGCAATTTATTTCCACACATTGAACAAAATTTCGCTGAAGTAATATATTATAATATTTCGCTGAAAACAATTTAAAAGAGGATTATATCAATTTTACCATTTTTAACTTGCTTTGTATCACATTTATCACAAAATACATCATCCATATTGGTCCTTGTTTTCTTGCATGATTTCTTTGAGGTAGTTCTTTTTGTTGTGCTCGGTTTTTTTGGTTGATCATTTGATGGATCATAATCATAAACTCTGGGTCTTCCTGTAATTTTCCTCTTTGTATTTTCGATGCATTCTATCCCTCTAGATAGGCAATATCCGCAACTTGGTTTTTTTCCATCGCATTTCTATTATCAAATCAATATATATATAAGGATAATGGATCTAATCTTTCAAATTCTATCGAATATTCTTTTTTTTTTTACCTTGTGATTTTTTCTATTTTTTTTTTTTTTATTTCAAAATTAATTAACATTATATTATCCTTACCTGCATCCCAAACATGCCAATACATCTTTTTTATGAATAGGTGTATTTGTTTCGATCATTTTTTCCTTTATATCTTTCAATTTTTTTTTTTTTTTTTCAAATATTTTTTTTTCAAATTAATTGAACGTGATAACTTTAAATTTGATAATGGTTATGTTGATTTGAATGTCTGACTATTTTTCTTCAATTTTAAAAATCAAGATATTTTTGAAAGTGAGGATATTGTTGAGGGAATTTTTTTATTTATTTCCTCAATCGATGATGGTCAAAATTTTGATGTTCTACAAAGAACAAAAATGAATAACAGCTGATTGAGGATATAATTGTCGTTAAATTTTTGCAGATTTTCTTTTTTTCACAATCAAAATTTAAAAATTGATTAAATGTGGTTGAAATGAAGATTCTTACAACTGCTCCTCGAGAAAAAATGGTGTTTTAATTGTTTCCTCTTTTTTTTTTAATTTTTTTTTTTTTTTTTTTAATTTTTTTTTTATTTATAAAATTTTTTATTTTTTTATAATTTTTATAGCTTATCAAAAAAGGAAAAAAAATCGTTGTCGTTTTCAAACATGAAATTGTCAGTGATATTATTCAAAGCAGTATTTTCATTATCAAGATTAGTGTTATTAGAATTGATCTGAAAGAACATATCATTCCCAAGAACAGTCCTCTCTGTGAACATTTTAACAACGGGAGGGAGATCGTAGCTAGTGTCACATACAAAGGTAATGTTGTTTGGTTCTTTGTAAGGAGGGAATTCGTGGGTAGAAGGAAGATTGAGATTTCTTATTTTCAATACTTGGAGAGATGTTATTGAGGGTAGATGTTTCACTGGATCCTTTTAAAGAAAAGAATGAACAAAAAAATGAACAAAAAAAGATAAGAAAGTAAATAAAAAAATTAAAACAATAAATTTATACATTAACAATAAAATAAGAATTTTTAAATAATAAAAAGTTTTAATTTTAAAAAAGAAGAAAACCCTTAGAATAAAGAAAAGAAATTCCAAAAAAAAAATTTTTTTTTACCATATATAATATTAGTTTACCACAAAAATGAACTAATTTAAAAAGGTTTTATTGAAAAAATTTATTTTTAAAAAAAAATTTTTAAATGTTTTTTTTTATATTTTTACCATAATGTCCATTGGCATGCTTCACGTATGCTTCCTCTTCATACATGAGTTTGGGTGTTTGAACTCCCTTCACCCTCTCTATTTTAGTTATTTTAATTTTTTCAGATTCGAGTGTTTTGTGCTGCGATGTGGGAACAAACTGAGAGAAATCCACATTGTACATGTTTTCATATCCAAGCATCTTTTGGAAACTTGGAGATATTTCTTTTATTAAAACAAAAAAAAATTTAAATTACATTAATGTAAAAATTTACAAAATAATTTTATTTTTAATTTAGTGCAAATTTAAAGCAATAATTTAGTGAGAAAAAAAAAATTTTTGTTTAAAAAAAAAAAGAAAAGAAAAATTTTTTTTTTTGTTTAACCTAAAACTGATGTTGTAAAGGGAAAAACAATTGGTCCTATAGGAAAGTCAACTTTAAACATGACCCACATATCAAACACTGGATAAAAAATAAAAAAAAAAGAAAAAAGAAAAAAGTTTACTTAATTAAACTATTTAAGATTAAATTGATTATTAAATTAAAAAAATAAATAAAATTATAAAATTGAATATTCAAAGAAAGATCAACTTTTATAATATTTTATATTTTTTGAGTTTTACCATAATCTATCTCTTTCATTTGCATTATATTCATCAATTCTTGTATCTTCCTCCTCAACATCATATTCTCCTAAACAAATTTATAAATTGAATTTAAAAATAGTCCTAAAAAATGGATTAAGTGAGCTCACCATCACCAATTGATTATTCATCACCAATTTATCAGATAATTGATTTCCACAATTGCTGCAGAATTTTGGTTGGATTCCTTCAAGGGGACTCGAACATTTATCACAAATGACCTTGTTGAACTCAATCATACTTTTTTCATTCACATACATTTTATTCTGTTGAATATTATTCACTATCCCTCGATTGGGATCAATATCATTTTTCAAATCGATCTTAGGTCTCTTTTGTGGGATATTTTCATTGTTGATATTGTTGATATTGTTGATATTGTTGATATTATTAATGTTAATACTGATATTATTGTTTGTATTGTTTTGATGGACGATTAATGCATTCTCATCTTTTTTTGGCCTTCCTATTTCAAATATTAGGATCGAATTAAATCCCATATAGAGTATTTATTCAATTGATGATGCTTACCTGTGGCCTTCCTCTTCTCATTTATTATGCATTCTAATTTGCGCTTGGCGCAATACCCGCAAGTAGGCCTTTTTTCATCGCATTTCTTGTGATTCCTTTTGCAATTCATACAAGCCAGAACATCTTTTTTATGTTTGGTATCTTTTTTATTTTTGTTGGTATTTTTCTTTTTCATTTTTTTTTATTTTATTTTTAATCTCAAAGTTTTATCATTTCCAAAAAAGAATATTAACAATTTTAATGATAAAGAAGTTTATTAAGCAAATGAATTTTTTTTTTTGAAAAAGCTTCAAATTTGTTGATATCCTTTAATTGATAATTGGATAATGAAATACCTAAAAAAAAATTTTTAAAAAAAACAATAGATGATAGAATGTTTGAAAAAAGTTGAGATAATGGTTGTTTCAATTAAATAAAAAGAATCATAAAAATTGTGATTTCAGTCGAATTTAAAGAGATTTTCCTTTTAAATTATCAGTTTTTATTTAGCAAATAAGTGTTAAGTCTGAGTTTAATTAAAAAGTTTTTCTACTCCAACCTTTTGTGTCAAATTAATAAATCTCTTCAAAACACCAATAAAATTATCTTTTTCAGTTTCTTTTTCTTTGATTACTAAAGTTGTTTGTGAGCCAGAAATTATCACCAATTGAGTAACAAGGTTGGTTGCAAAAATGATATCTTCTTCAAAGAGTTCTTTGGTGTACTTTAGAAAAAAACATAAAAGAATAAAAAAATAAAAAACCAAAAAAATAAAAAATAAAAAATAAAAAAATAAAAAAATAAAAAAAAAAAATACATTTTTTAAGTTATTATTTTCTTTTGCATTTTTCATTAGCTCATCAAAATACAAGTTCTTAATATCGTCATAATGTTCGTTTGTGAGTTCTGGAGTTACAGAGAAAATGAGAAAGTACATCAAATCTCTAACACCCACATTATAGTGAATGACTTGCCAATCAATAAAAATAACATCATTATCACCTTATAATAAGAAAAAAAAAAACTTTTGAAAAAAATCTTAAAAAAAAAACATTTTAAAAAAATAAAAAAACTTTTATAAAAATTTAAAAAAATTTTTAAAAAATTATACTGAACAACATGTTGTTGATATGTGAGTCTCCGTGATTCAAAGTTTTGTGTTCCTTTCTCTCTCTAACCTTTTCGGTGTATTTTTCAGGATTGTATTCTTTCAGTTTCAGCTCCAAAGCCTCAGGAATAAACGCAGACAAATTGCTGAAAAATTTTTCTTTATTTAAACCAAAAGTCTAATTCAAAAATTTTATTTTTTAAAATTAAAACGAACATGAAAATTAAAAATTTGTTTATACTTGTGGTGCTTTTTTTTTTTCTGAATCTATTTCGATCAACCAATCAAATTCTTCAGCTTTATTGTCCCAAAAATGGCTGTGAAATTTTGTCATATAAGAAATAACTAAAAAAAAAAAGATTTAAAAAATTTTTGACTAATAATTCAAATGTGCTTTAATTACCTATTTTCACTTGGTCATAAGTTGCTCCCAAGAAACTGTCTCCCACTTTCATACCTATTTCCTTCAAATCTTGCATTAAAATAACGTTTTCACCTATTTTTTTTTTTTAGAACATTTTTTATTAAAGAAATTATAAAAATTAAAAATTTTTTAACAACAAAATGATCAAAAAACGTTTAAAAAAATAAAATATTTACCTGATTTTTCATTGATTTCAGCCCAATAACAAATTGGAAGACGAACGGGAAACTTTTCTTGGAAATCTTTGGAACCAAAGAGTTGGTAAATCTTGACCTCTTTGAGGTAAATTCCTACTGAGGAGAAGAAAGAACGCAAAAATAGGTCATCACTCGCAAACTTTACGATAAATTGTTTGTTTGCTTTTGTTTCTTTATTGTAAGTCACTTTTATTCTCTCAGTTTTACCTACGAAGCCTTGTTTGTTTCTAAATAAAATTTTTAAAAAAAAAATTAAAGATAAATAATATTTTAAATATGTTACTCTTCGACATGAAACTTTCTACAATAACATCTTGAGTGATAACATCATTTTGTAAAAGAATTTTTTGGATCCACTCTTTGGTTAGCTCTGAGATTTTGGTGGGGAAATTATTTTCTATTCTCGTTCCTGATGTGTCTTCCGATTTACTTCCCATGTCGTAAACTACCAAACCTATTGATAGGAAAAGAGTTAATTCATCAGTAATGGAGAACATCTTTTCTATTTTGGATGACTCTTTGTTGATCTCATATATATGCACAAAATCAAATTCTACTACTTCATTTGTTGCTGTTTTTTTTTTATTAAAATCAATAATAAATTTAATTATTTTTTTTATTGATAATATATTTAATTTAAATTAAATTCATTTTAAACGCGAAAAAAAAAAAAAAAAAAAAAAAAAATTTTTTCAAACTTCACTCTACCTTTTTTAAATGCAATTGTGTTTTTGTAGGTCCCAATGAATTTTCCTCTCACTACAACCTTGATGTTCCCATCATAGATCAAATCTTCGATTTCATATCTCGCATCTGGAAATCCACTTCTGCTATCTTTCAACAAATTTTTGTATTGTACAAAATTATAGGACTAAAAACGAATGAAAATTTTGTTTTGAATATTATTTGAGTTGTTGATGTATTGAGATAAGATCTTACTTCTTTATCACCCATTGAGAATCTGATTTTGGTGAAATTCAAAAAGTTTTCTGTATTAAAATAATCTTCCACTTCATAATTTCCGTTTGAATAAAGTGAGTACAAGTTTTTGATCTTCTCTTTAATGATATTTTCCATTTTCCTTTTGCTATTTTTTTATTTTTCTTCTTTCATCTTTCATCAAAAGAAAATTTTTGAAAGAGGATTTCGGAGGATCTTTCAATCTTTTCCTCTCAACAATTTTTTTTATTTTTGTTTGAGAAAATTCTTTCAACTATTCAACCATATTTTGATTGAAAACAAGTTTTGTTTTTTGTTGTAAGAAACTATTCTTAATAGGCACAAGCTCTTTAAGAGATTTCAAAATCAAAAAAAAAGATTTTCAAAAATTTAAAAATATTTATTCAAAAATTAACAAAGTTGAAAAAATGAAGCGAGAAAGATCGATAGGAAAAAAAAGAAAAAGAAATTTACAAAAAAAGAAAAATAAAAGGATGTTAAAGTGATCAAAGAAAAAGAGAGGAAGAAAAGAAATTAAAAATAGAATTTGATTCCCCGCACACTCAATCCGAAATCACCAAACAAACTTTTTCAAAAAAAGGAAAAGAGATCATTGTCCAAATTGCTCTCAGGGAAAAGAGAAAGAGAAGTAACACTAGAGTTAGAAAGAACGACACTCTGATCCAAAAAGGAGGAAAATTGAGAAAAAGAAGGCGAAGAGTTAACAACAGTGGAAGTGTTGTTGTTGTTAAGAAACTGTTGAGGATTAAACTGTTGAATGCTCAACTGTTGTTGTTGTTGCTGCACTTGTTGTTGCTGAGAGTTAAAATGTTGTTGCATCTGTTGAGGATTAAACTGTTGTTGTTCCATCTGTTGAATTTGTTGTTGCACTTGTTGTTTGGTATTTGGGAGGGATAAACATGCGTTTTTGAGGATCGAAGGTATATCTTTTTGGTTTTTGCAGTAGAGAGTGCATTCCGGGAGGATGTGCGGAGGAACGGAGTCTCCTTCTACTGCCAAGTTACAGACTTTGTTGAGGTAGACTACCCTGAAAGATGGCAAATTGGTGGCAGAATCCTATAAAAAAATGAAGAGAAACTATTAATAGGGAATTTTATATATTTACGAAAAGGAATTATATTAATTTTAAAATAAAATAAAATGACGGAATGTTCTGTGCTTTTAAAATTGATCTCCGAAAATTGTATTTATAATAGATTTAGAAATGTTGATTAATGAATCTAAAGAAAGGAGAAGGGGTTTTCTTACGAAATAGATGATTATATCCACAAGAAAATGGATATAATGAGATCCATGCGAATGCTTCAAGTAGAGATTGTTGTTCTTGCAAGCCAACTTGGGGATGATGGAATCATTCATCTCAATCTTGACCTTGAAATTGTTTTTATCCAAAGGCATCACATGATGCTTGGGCAACAAGCTTGGATACGATTGATTCAAAAAGGTGGTCTTGTTGTATCCCAAAAGATTCAATAGTGATCTCTCTGCTTCAATTACAAAGCTCTGGAATCCAAAGAAGAATTGTGAGTTCTTGGGGAAAGTAGATTTGGTGATCAAGAACATCTGTGAAACTATTTTTGAAAACAAAACAAAATAAAAGGAAAGAAAGAATTAATTAAGAAAAAAAAAAGATTATTAAGCTGAATTGATTGTTAAGTTAATAAAAGAATTTTATTTTTTGGGATTTAATAAATAAATAAATAAATGGATTTTGGATCTTTAATTAATTATTATTTTAAAATTAGTTCCAATATGAACTAAAATGTGAAATTAAAATTATAAAATAAATTTAGTTTCTTTTTTCTATTTGTTATTTTTGTACCTTTGAAAAAATTGTTTGATTGGATGAATAAAGTCAATTCTTGATTCTTCCTTCGTAATATGTCGATCTCCCGCTTCAATACGATCTGCTTCATGTCATTATTGGATTGTTGAACAATGTTTCCACATTCGGCACAATATTTGGCATCAATTTTTTGAATAGCATTGCATTGGGTGCAAATAAGTTCACATTTGGTCTTTTTTTCATTTTCTGGTAATCTAGGTCTTCCAACTGCTTTCCTTTTGAGATTTTCTGTGCATGTAAATCCTTTTTTCTTACAAAATGTGCAAGTGGGTTTCTTTCCATCGCATTTCTAATTTTTTTTTTTAAATTTTAAGCTTCATTTTAGTTTTTTCCAATATAAATTGAAGATGTTGTCTAATTGGGTCAATAATTATATACCTTGTGATTTTTGCGGCAATTCACTTTATTTTATATGTTAGAAATTGAGTACACTTAATAATTCAATAATATCAAAAAAATCAAATATTTTACAGCATGCAACCACTTTTGATGATTTCTTTTTGGGTTTTGATTTGACCAAAGTAGAGGGAGTGGTTGGATTAATATTATTTTCATTCATTTTTTTTTTTTATTTTTAATTTTTATTTTTACTCACGCCTTAAAAATAAATATCCTTTAAATAAATTGTCAAGACTATTATCTCAATTTATAAAGTACTTTCCAACTGATTTTTGAGTTTCAAGTTGATTCTTTTCTTTTTTTTTTTAAATAAACATCTAATTAAAATTGATTTAAATCAGCTTCACAAATCACTTTAGTTTTAAAGAATAAACAATTGGATGTTGTGATATCAAATTTATTATATCATTTACTTTTATAAAGAATTGATTGAAAATTAGAATTTAAAAATATAAATTTAAAAATAATTTTATCAAGAGGATAAATATTTAAAGAAAGAGGAGATGAGGATGTCCTAATTTCTTTTTTTTGAAATGGAAAATATTCAACTATAATTTTGAAGGTATCAGATATTTGGGGATGTCAGAAGTTCAAAATCATGATGATTTTTGATCTTTATTATTGTCATAATTCATTATCATTTTATTCTTGCACTCAACAAATCCATTTATCTTCTTGATTGTTCTAATGTTCTGTAGAGAATTTGAACCTCTATAAACCACTATGCCAACATATTTTCGAATAATTGATTGGGATGGTCAAAGGTGAAAATAATTGATAACAATGGAGGATAAAGAGATGATTTTATAAAACAAATTTTTTTATTATATTTTATACTTTCTATTTTAACAGGTCGTTGAAAAAATCATCGACATCCATGGTATTTTCAAAGATTTTGGAATCATTATTTGAATTCATGGTATTCATCTTGTTCAAAGTACTTGTGAGATCTATTTTGAAAAACTCACTAGGAGCATTCTCCTTCTTGAGAAGAACCTCATTTTGTACAGAAAAAACATTGATATTACCATTAGGGATGTAACAATTGTTCTTCAAAGCATTTGGTATTTCATTAAATGTTGAACAACAAAATATTGACTCTGGCATTTCGAGTGGCGGGATGGAATCCTCTTCGATTTTTAAACTCACAATATGTTCGATCGTGAATACTTTGAAAGAAGGGAGCTTAGTCAGTACGTCCTTTTGTTTTTTAAAAAAAAAGGGGGTCAATATTTTTAGGTTTTTGTGAGTTTAAATTTTTTAGTGGTTTTAGGTTGAAATTTAAAAGTTAATTGGTTAAAATAGAAATTAATAGATAAATGAGAATTTATTCCAGAAGCCAAAAATATTTTGAAATAAATTACAAAAAATATTTCAAGACGTCCTAAAATATGGACGAAATCTCCAGAAGAATGTTTAAGATACAAGTTTTTTCCGAACATGACGAGTTTTGGTACCACATGTTTGTCTGCACGTTCAACTCTGATGTGAAAGTTGTTGGTGTTCAATATACACTGATGGGCCTTTGGAATGAGGTCAGAAAAATACATGTTGGCCATGTCAGAGTACCCAAGGAGGTTCTTCAGGTTGCTCGATGCATCTGAGATGAAAGATTGAAAAGGATAATTTAGCTTTCCATCTTGTGAGTAGACAGATCTCAACATGAACCAGATTTGTGCAGCTATAAAATTGAATATTTATTAATTTTAATAACATTCTTTTAAAAGGATATATAATTTTTTATTTTTATTTTTTTTGAATTCTTTTCTTTCTTACATTTGTAGATCTGTATAATCTCCTTTAGATCCTCGTTGTTCTTTTTTACGAATTGCATCTCCTTTTCCAAATGAGAATTGATTTTTGGGTTATATTTTCCGTTGACTTTGATGCCGCAATGAAAACAAAAATTGCAATTTTCATTCAGGCTAGAATTACAAGATAAACATATGTTTATGTTCATTAATTTTGAT
This sequence comes from Cochliopodium minus, assembly GCA_024220525.1. Lineage (NCBI taxonomy): Eukaryota > Discosea > Himatismenida > Cochliopodiidae > Cochliopodium > Cochliopodium minus. The sequence continues at coordinate 225,341 of JAMYWO010000007.1, read as the reverse complement.
TTTTTTTCTTTTACACCATCTTCATGTTCATTATAATGGTGATGGTTGTGATTGTGATCTTTTTTCCTTTTCTTTGTTTCTACAATGCATTCTTTTTTCTTTTTTACACAGTTTGGACATGGTTTGATTCCAGAACATTTGATGTGGCTATTTCTGCAGTTCACGCAAGCTACGATTTTATCTTTTTTATTTTGATCCTTTTTTTGCATCAATTGATTTTTTTTTATTTTTTTATTTGGGTACAATGTTGAAAATTTTTTTATATTTTAAGCCAATATATTGAAGATCCTTGAATTTTTTTTTATTGATCCTATTGTTGAATAAGAAACATATATATTTTTATATTTATATTTCAATGTATGTGGGTAATAGATTTCTTGGAGTATATAAATAATATTTTAAATCAAAATTTAATTAAATTAAATTATCAAAATTTAATTAAATTAAATTTTTTAAAAATGGAAAAAAGCTTAAATATAACAAATTATCATAATCCAATGAAAGAGACAAAACAATAAGCAAGAAGCATTAGATATATTTTTGAAATAACACGTTTTATTTAATCAATATTGGATTTATATTTTATATTTCTCGCCGAAAAATATAAATTAACTCCGAAATTTTTTTATTTTTTATAAGCAAAACATTTATCTTAAAAATAGATCAATAATCAATCAAAATGTTAAATTCATTGTTTTTAAAGATTATTTTTTATTTTAAAAGAAGAAAAATTAATTATATGAATTATTATATATTTTTTATAAAATACTATTTCAGTGAAGAAGAAAAAAAAATTCCTCTTCTAATAATTTCCTCCTTTAATATTTGTGAGGAGAATATGAAAAGAATATGTTGAAAAATATCTTTGTGTGGATCCCATATTTGATTTATTTTTTGAAGCATTCAAATTTTTTGACAAAGCAACCAATATAAATAACCATAAATTAACCAATATTTTTACAACAATAGGATTTTTATATTGACAAACATATTCAAATTTCATTGGTATGACATGCGTGGAATAAAATATAAAAGGCATACAAAATCATATAAAAAAAAGAATTAAATGAAAAGATACCTTTCAATGAATATAGCTCATCGTGAAATATACATGTAATTTTTCAAATATGGACCATCAAAAAGGTAAAAAATTTATGATACATTCATGGTGAAATTCAAATAAAAATTTTATTTTATATTTTATATTAAAAGAGTATCTTCAAATAAAATTGAGAATTAAATGAATCCAATTGGTATGATTAATTGAACATATCATGGTTTTTCAATGAATTCTGCATTATTTCTCAAATACAATGTTTATAATGAAATCTGTATATAAATTATTATTTTAAAGCTGTATATAAAATAATTTCTCATATCCCTATATTTAAAGACAAATCATGAAAATGTAACATATAATAGAAAATAAAAATTTGCCAATTTACGTATCTTTAATGAACATATCCATTTATATAGGTAAATTAAATAAATATAAAGTTGAAATCATAAATTTAATTAAGGATATATTTTTTTTGAAATGAAGATGTATTAATTATCAAGAATGTTGAGAAGCTCTTGGAAGTATTGAGGAAGAGTGTTGAGAATGGATTGCTTTTGATTCTTCTCGTATTCCTTGTATTTCTCACAATCGTTCTCGTGAAGTGCAACTATTCCCTCACTCTCTTGAAAAGTGCAGCCTGTCAGTTCTCTCCATCTGCAGTTGACAACACAAGTGCTCAAATGTTCTTGAGATTTTGTGTTTTTCATTGTTTGTTGACAAACTAAACATTTCACGTTCAAATTAGCAATTCTATTTTGAGCAGTAGTGTCAGGAACCATCAAAGAATTTTCGCATTCTAAATTAAATATAATTTAAAACAGAAAATAAAATCCAAAAAAAAAAATAAAAATTTGTGTTACCTAAAGGACAGAGAGAATTTTCCCCACAGCATTTTTTGCAGCATTTTTGATCGCATTCGGAGCAAGACTGAGGATCTTCTAAAAGTTTTTGGCATACTTGACAAAGATTGAAACTTTTGATTTCTCCAACAAAGACAAATCCTTTTTGTTTTAAGGTTGGTTTTACTGGTTCGATTTTTTTTACAAAATTTATCTTTTCTGACAATTCTTTTATTTTTTTCCTTGTATCCACTTTGTTATTTTCTAGCTTTTCTATTGTCTTTGTTTTTTGTTCTATTATCTCAAAAAGTTGGGAAATTCTTTTTTCATTTTCTCTCTCTTTTAGTTTCAAGTTCTCTATTTCTCTTGAAAAGTTCGAGAAATGATCCTCTTTATCAATCTCTTTTTGTTCAACATTGTTTAATCGATCCATAATTTCTTCAATATTTCTGTTTTCCTCAACTTTAACGTTTTCCTCAGGTTTTTTGAAGGTTTTTGCAAAATTGGAAAAATCATTAACAAATTTAAGAAAAAAATGTTCTTTTGAAAAGCTTTTCATTTGATGTTCATCAAGCGAATGACCACAATCAAACTCACACTAATTTGAAAACAAGATTAAAAAAAATTATTTACAATTTATTGAAAAAACATTTTAAATTACAATTTTCTAAAGAAATTTTATTACTTTCCAATAATCTTTAAAATAGTAATCATATTTTCCAACTTGTTAAAAATTAAATTAATGATTATTTTTTTTTTAAACTGTCCAAAAATAAAGAATTATATATTATTTTTTTCAATTAAAATAACTTACCGAAAGAGCAACCACAATTCAAAACAGAGCAAGAATAAATAACATTATCATTTATTTTCTTTACTAATGATCTTTTAGCATATTTATCAAATGACATTTTTTTTAATTTTTGTCCTTTCATTTTGCAAACAAAATAAAAAAGATCATCTGAAAAATGGATTCGCCTTGTTCGCAAAAGAAGATAATTGAATCAATATGTAAATATCAATTCACAGCACCCTAAAAATTCTGAGATCAGAACTAATATACATATTCTTATACCACCTTTTTTATCAATGGACAATATTTGATCTCCTTGGAAAATTCCTGCAAAAAAAATGCAAAGATAAGTTATATTCTTACTTTCTCTGTTTGTGATATTTCTTTTTCCAACAAAAATTTCTATATCATCTCTTCTTTTATCAGATTTAAATTGATACATTTTTACTGAAATCAAATTTTTATTTAAATTTTGAACTGATAATTAAAACACTGTCTATATCTCGCATATTTAAAGGGGGAATATTCATTCAAACACTTATTTTTTGTTATTCCATATGTTAAACAAGTCAAGAAAAAAAAAATAGAGGAAAACACCATTTTCGTTATTTTTTATGTATTTATTTCGAAGAGGAATCAATACAATGAAGTTTAAGGGTATGAGAAATATTATTAAAATCAAAATTAGAAGAAATGAGATTAATATCTCGCTGATAAGAAAACAAGGAAATCTGATCCTCCTCTCTATCAGATTTGTTTAAGAAATTATTATCATCTTGCTTTTGACGTGTAATAACTACATTATTTTCTGTTTCATCGATGCAAATGTTTTGGATGGAGGTGGGGACGACGTAGTTGGTTTCACAGTAAAGTGCAATGTCTTCTGGCAACATTTGTGAGAATTTTTCTTCTATTTCTCTGCTGGGCAATTCGCATAACTTTTCTACATTTACAACTATCAAGCTTCCCATTTTGGAGATTGAATTCTTTTTTTTTTTAAATTTTCAAAAGAGGAATTAATTGAAGTAACAAAAAAAAAATGAAAACAAGTGCTTGTTTTCTTCGAAAAAGGAAGAATTGGTTTATTTTATTTTTAGATTCTATTGTTTTTTGAATATTAATTTTGTTTTTATTTAATTAAAAACTATTTAAAATTATTTGTTTGATTTATTTCTCTCAGTTTATTTGTTTTATTTTTTTTATTTTTGTTTCAATTTATTAATTTGATTTAAAATTTATTTTTTTTAAAATTTATTTTAATTTTTATTTTTGAATTTATATTATTAATTAAAAAATCTTACATAAAAAAAAGAAGTGTGAATAACGACATGAACATAATTATTTTCTGGGTTTTTGATGTACAAATGATTCTTCCTCGAAACCAACTTTGGAACCAACAAACCATCAATCCTCTCCACCTTAATTTTTAAAGTATCCTTCTCAAAAAATAGGTGAGGGGTTTTGGGGAAGAGGTCTTGGAAGGAGATTTGGTTCACATTGAAGTATCCCACCATATAGAGGAAGGAGGCTCCCATTTCGAGAAGATATGTTGATGTGGGAAAGAGCATTTTTCCATCAAAGAGGATATCTGATTTAAGGCTCAACCAAACTTGATTATTCACTAAAATTAAAAATAAAAAAAATTTTGTCTAAAGTTAAATGTCTTATTCCATAAAATTCATTCTTGGACTTCCAATTTGGAGTCTACCAAATGTTGATTGAATTATCTGGAATATTTAATTTAATACTACTTTTTGATTATCTTTAATATTTTAAATAAAGATATCCCTTAAAGAATAAGGAAAAATAATTTTCATTATAATGCGAATCACCATACACTGTATGTAAATATCAATTGTAAATTAGAAGTTATATCTTCAATATAGAGATGAATGATTTTTTTTATCGTGTTAAAAAAATGTGTCTGGAGGTCCAGACACATATTAAAAAGCCTTATGAAATATAATCTTTATTAATCTAATACGATGTATTTATAAGTTTAATTCTTGGATAATGGATAGATATGAAAATCTTGATTATGCATGAGATAATTTTATATTTTAGAATACCGTGAATTGCACTTATAATTTTTTGCAATTTTTTTTTTTAATTTTTTTACATGTTTCATTGATAGTGAGGAGATAAAGATTCAATTCTTCATTTTTCTTCTTTGTTAGCTCCAACTCTTCAAACAATGATTTTCCCAAATGAACACCACAACTCTGGCAAAAGATAGCCTGTCCATTATTCTGTGTGTTGCACTTTAAACATATGGCATCTTTCCTAATGTGATCTGAACTTGTTACTTTGACTCTTTTGTTTTTTGATACTTCTTCTTTCTTTTGTACTTTAGATGCTGGACGCCCTACTGATTTTCTGTCTTTGTTTTCAATGCATTCTCTTGATGATTTTACGCCTAAATATAATCAAATGAAATTTGATTAAAGATTCTTTGATTATTAAATTTGAAATTTCGATTTTATATTTAAAAAAAAAAAAAAAATTCTCCAAAATATTTAATTAATCGGTAAAGTTTGAGACCATGTAAACCATTGGCATTGAAAGGATAATATTAATTGAATTATAAATCATAATTATTGTTTGGTAATTATTTCTTACAATTTGTACATGGTCTTATATCATCGCATTTCTTGTGTGATACTCGGCAATGCAAACATGCTGCTATTGATTTCTTTGTTTTTGTTTTATTCCCGCTGTTAATTTGTTCTACATCAATTTCCATTGCAATATTAATCAAATTTGCAATATCCATAATTATCTCCTTCTTAGATGATCAAGATGTTGATTATTCTTATGAAATTCAGTCAAATTGGAAGTAAATAGGAAGTTAATTTTTTTTTATATTTTATTATATTTTATCTGCCAGGAACTAAAAAAATTGATTTTATATTTGATTTTTTTGGTATCTTTGATGTTAAATTACTGATTTCCTCTCACTTTATACTTTTCCGGAACTTTTTTGTTGACCTTGAAAGTTCCTGAGAGTTAAAACTTCCTAATTGTGCTTTAAAAAACATCTCATTTTTAAATTTTAAACATCTGAAAAAATTAAAAAAAAAAGTTAAAAGAAGAATGATTGGAAAACTCCAAAACTTTAAAAACTCTTTCTTTTTTAAAAAATTTTTTTTATTTTTATCCTTATTTTTAATCTATTTATAAGTATGGCAAATATATTTTTTTCAAAATTGGTGGAATATCATCGTAAAGGTTTAAAAAAAGAGTGATATTGAAGGGAGGGAAAGAATATGTGGAGTCGATTTCTTCTAGCACATGCATGTTGAGGATATTATCAAGAACTAAAAGTTTGGTCAGGGGAGCATGAGTTGAAATATCCTTTAAATATTAAAAAAAGTAAATAAAAAAACAAATTTCAAAAAGAAAAATTTATAAAAAAGTAAATTAAAATTACAAAGTAAACAATGATTTTCATCAAAACATTCATAAAATATCCCTTTTGATGTCTAAGATACATTTGTTGTGAATAACAAAGTCTGGGAGTCTTAAATGTGTTGTTTCTCACTACGTTCATCACAAACTTTGTGTTGTTCAAAGTTTTATTGCAGATTGGGATCAGATCTGCCAACATTTTCCTTGAGTCATTTGTATAACCCAACAGGGCTAGCAATGAGTTTGATATATGTGATACAGATTTAGATAGAGAAAAATTCTTGGTTGTTTGGATGGAGAAGTCTGATAATATAAAATTTTTATTGACTAAAGAAAAAATAATAAAAAAATAAAAAAAAAAAAAAAAAAATTATTTTTTTCTAAATCTATATTTTGAATTTACCTTGTTGTGTTAATACATTTTCATAAATCTGATCTTTATAAGTTTTTTTTTTCTCATTTCTATTTTGTTTTGTGCTCTCATTTAAATTACTTCCTTCCTCGGAATTTATCAATTTAATCCCGCATTGAGAGCAAAATTTTGCGATTTTTGTATTTTTAGATTTACAACCATTGCAAGTGAAATCTGATTCAACATCTTTGATCTTTTTGCTTTGATTTTCAGTCTTCTCTGAATCAAAACCTTTTCTTTTTTTGTTAAATTGATTATCTGTTGAAGGAATTTTATCTCCTTCATTCAATTTTTGTTCCTTCATTGATAATATTTTTGATTTTGTAGGATTGTATGGTTTTTTGAACATTTTTATTTTATTTTATTTTTTATTTTTTTATTTTAATTTTTGATTCTCTTTAAAGAGGAATTTTTTTTTCCTCCACAATAAAAATTTCAAAAGTCGGAACTTCATCTAAAATATCCTCTTTAGTAATTTTTTTAGTGAAACTCTTTCCCAAAAAACTTGCGAAAATATTAAAGTTCCCTTGTAAACAATAATTAAAATAATCTAAAATCATCCTTTTTAAATTTAAATTCCCTCACAAGATTATAAATTTTTCCTCTCCAAATTTCCATCTTTTAAAATCACAAAGCAAAATAAAATATTTTTCAGGAAAATTAATATTTTAAGTTAAAGATGAACAATGGATAAAATCAGTTCCAAAACTATTTTTTTATTCTCTTAATTGACATTAAAGATAAAATTTGATGATCAATCCAATTATGAAATAAAATGGGAATCCAGAAATCTTTTTTTTGGAATATTTCAAAGAGAAAACAAAAAAATTTTTAAAGCAAATCAAAGTTAAATTTTTTTTAATCTTTTGATTCACTAAATTCGAAAAAGAAGTATAATTTTTTGATCACAAATTTGTTAAGGTAAATCTCAAACCCGCCAAAATTACCCATTCCTTCTTATGAAATCAATCTTTTAAATTAAAAAAAAAAAACATTTATTTAATTTGAAAAATACAATTTACAAATCAAAACCAGGAAAAAAAAAATTTTTTAGTTTAATTTGTTTCCTTGAAATAATTTCTTTTTTTTTAAGAAAAAAATGATAAGAAGTTCTTCCTTAAAAAAATGAAAAAAAATTTTCTAGATCATTGCTCTTATCGTTACTAGGATTTTTAACAACAATACTGTTGCCGTCTTGTTTGAAAAAAGAGCTGTCAAAGAAAGAGGACTGAAGATCCGTTGAAAAAGAAAGGAAATCCTCTTTCTTCGACTCTGAAGACATATCTGAGGCTTCGTCTTGCTCATTGGAAGAATATCGTTGAATGAAATCCTGAATAAAAAAATAAATTTAAAATAAAAAAATGAAATAATAAAGACAAATGAAAAATGAAAAATGAAAAATGAAAAATGAAAAATGAAAAATGAAAAATGAAAAATAAAAAAAATAAAAAATTGATAAATATTTACATAAATAAAAATAAAAAGACAAAATGGAAATTATACAATAAAAAAGATAAATCAAAAAATCAAATCAAAAATCAAAAATAAAACAAATAAATAAATAAAAAATAAAAATCTACTAAAAAAATTAAAATTAAAATATTTTTAATTTTTTATTTTACAGGTACTATCGCTTCTGGTTCACAGTAGTAAGTGAAGTCCTTTGGGAGGAAGTGCAAAATGTTTTCTTCAATATTGTAATTACAAATTTTCTACATACCTTCAAAACAAAAAAAATTTAAAAAAATAAAAAATAAAAAAAAAAAATAAAAATAAAAACAAAGAAAAAGAAAATATAAATATTTTTACATAACTTAAAGAAGGTAAGTCGAGTAACAATCCTGATTTTGATGATAAAAGTTTTTTTCATAAAAAGGTTTGAAACCAGAATTAAAAAAAAATTTTACCAAATAAAAGTGACATTGACATACAACTGAAAAAAATAAAAATAAAAAAATAAAAATAAAAAAAAAAAAAATAAAAATAAAAATAAAAAAAAAAATAAAAATAAAAATAAAAAATAAAAATATAAAATAAAAATAAAAATAAAATAAAATAAAAATAAAAATAAAAAATAAAAAATAAAAATAAAAAATAAAAAAAATAAAATATAAAATAAAAATAAAATAAAATAAAAATAAAAAATTTTTATACCTAATTTAAAATAAAATTAATTTTGTGAAAAAGTGTTAGAAAATATTTGATTTACGTAATGCCCTTTCGCATGTCTTTACAAAAATTATGAAAAATTTATGAAAAATAAATAAAAAAAAAAATGTATGTAGTCCTTTCTTATACCTCAAAAATACATTGTCGTGAAAAAAATTTGGGATCTTTAATTCCTTGATTCTTTAAAAAATGATTTAAAAATGATTTAAAAAAATGAAAAATAAAAAGAAAAATAAAAAAATATTATAAAATAAAAAGTCTAAAAATAATGTAAAATTAAAAAAATAAAAAAATAAAAATATGAAAAAAAATGAACAAAATAGATTTTTTCACCTTTCGACTTTAACAAACAAATTGGTGTTGCTCAGTTTTTTGAAATGCTTCTTGGACAAAAGATCAGGATAATATACATTAAACAAGTTTTCATATCCCAAAAGCTTTTGAAAAGAAGGAGAAACTTCCTGTTTTCCACGAAAAAAAAAAAATCGATTAAATTTTAATTTAATTTTTATAAGAAATTAATTGTTTTATTTCAATAAAAATTTTTTATTTAATTTTTGAATTTACCAAAATAAAACTTGGAATGGGATCTTAAGATATAAAAAAAATTTTAGAATAAGAACAAACAAAGAAGTAAAAAGTTCTTCAATTAAAAAAGTTTACATTCCATTTCTGGCTTATTATCAAAACTCATTTTCTTCAACATCCACATTTGTGAACCTTTTCAAAAAAAATGGTGGATTTTAATGAATTTAAAAAATAAAAAATTCTTTCTCTTTAAAGAAAATTCACTGAAAAAAAAAATTCTTTTTTTTTT
>JAMYWO010000007.1:193674-215743 GCA_024220525.1 Cochliopodium minus | reverse complement strand
ATTTTAATGAATTTAAAAAATAAAAAATTCTTTCTCTTTAAAGAAAATTCACTGAAAAAAAAAATTCTTTTTTTTTTACTTGATAATAATTTTGATTCGATAATCCCCGATAATTCATTGTTTTTCTTTTTCAATTCTTCGATTTCATTGATGAGTTGAATATGATCGGTTAGGGGCTTTTCTGGGAATTTACTTCCTATATGAATTCAAACAGATTAATTGATCTAAAGATATTGAGGATAGATGATAATCATGATAGGATCAATAGAATATCATGATAGTATTTAATTTATAATATCGATATATCGATCAATATTTTAAGGTTATTGACAATATTAAAAAATAAATTCTATTTACCACATTCATTACAAAATTTTGCTGCATTGGGTTGGATAGAATTGCATTTGTCGCAATTTAATACTTTTTCATTGTCTATATTCTTTTTAGTAGCCAATTTCTTCTCGGCTGTCGCATTCTTTTTCTCTCTTGGCTTCTTGGTTTTGCTTTGGATTGCATTCTTCGATTTTGGAGGTCTTCCAATTGGTTTTCTAAACAAATATGTGATTATAAATGGAGGAGATTTAAATAGGGGGTATATATTTGAAAAACAAAAGTAAAGCTTATTTTTCACCTTTTCTTGTTTTCCAAACATTCTAATTTTCTTTGTATACCTATGAAATATTGAAAAGAAATTGAATTTTGAATGAACAATCGGAATAGATGAATGATATCAAAGGATTTGATTCTTTAATCAAAGAATACATACAATAACTGCAAGGATGATTCCCATCGCACTTCTATTTCGAATAGAACAACATAATTAAAGATCGATTCCCAAATGATTCAATTTTTTTTTTTACCTTGTGATATTTTCTGCAATTCACTGATCAAGTAAAATATAAACTGCGATTAAACAATTATATTCAACAAAAGTCAATTTTGTTTATTTTACTGCATGCTATTATCTCTTTCTTTTCTTTTATATCATTCGTGTCTTTATCTGTCTCATTATTATCAATTATATCTCCCAAATTTGCCTTAATAGTTTCGCTCGTTACAAAAAAACTCATTTTTTTTTTTTTATAATTTTTTTTCCACTCAATCAATTGATTTGATTAAAGATGAATTTAAAGATATAAGATGTAAACCAATTATAATTGTCAGATTTTCTTGAATTATAATAAATGAGTGAAATTAAAAAAATTGGAAAGAGGAAAAAATCTTTAATAAAAACAAAAAATTAAATCACAATCCATAATGGAGAAAAGAAAAAGGAAAAAAAATTTAAAAAGGAAAAATAGAAAAGAATGGATGATGTTCAAAAAAAATTGAAAAAATCCTCGTTATTTTTTAGATTATCAGAATTAGGGTCAAAGATGTAGTTATCATTCCCGAATACCATCGATTTGGAAGAGAAATTAGAAGGAGATGGGAAAGATGGGAGAAAATTATCAAACATAGAGGGATTGGGCGTTATGGGAGAATCAACAAAGAGATCTTGAGGATTGATAGAGTTGGAAGGAATGAGATTATGGTGGATATGATCGTTCATTTCGATGGGAATTTGATTATGATGGATGATTTGATTGTTATTCATCATTTGGATCATATTTTGATTGGATAGGGTATCTTGATCTTGGATCTGATTGGTGAGAAAGGATCGGTGGCAAAATCTCTTGATATAATCAGGCAGTTCATTGAAATTATCAGTGCAGAACTTGATGGTGGTTGGAATACTATGTTTTGGTGGCAATTGATCTTCTGGAACATGTTCATTCAAAATTTTTTTGATATAGATCATTCTCACACTTGGCATTCTTGTATGGGTATCCTTATATTAAAAGGAAGAGATAATAAAGATTAAATATAAAAGAAAATCAAAGAAAACATACGAAATAAAAGGTTCCTGACAATGCAACATGTATAAAATGACCTCTTGAATGTCTCAAATAAACATCATGTTCATAAATCATCTTGGGATTTGTGATTTTTGAATTCCTCTCGACCTTTATAGTAAAATTATCTCTCGTCAATTCGACATGGTGATTTTTGGGAACCAAATCTGGATAGTATACATTATTGAGTTGTTGATATCCCATCAAATTATTAAATTCTGGATTTGCTTCTATGATATATGATTCCAAAGGATAGCATATTACTCCATTCATAGGGTTGACAGCTTTCATCACATAATAAATATCATTGGCTGCATTGAAAAAAAAATATTGTTAATTAAGCATGTTTATATCGAAAGAGCTTCTATTTTTTTCTTACATAACATTTTCATTTGTATGAAAGTTTGTAAATGATGATTCATCTTTTGCATGAACTCTATTTCCTTCATCAATTCCAAATTTTTATCCTCTATCCCATTTCTCAATCTGCGACCGCATGAAGTGCAGAATTTATCCTTGGAATCTTGGCTCTTTTTGCATTTGGGGCATTTTATCTGCTCTATTTTTTTGTTTATTTCATTTTTGGTTTTCTTTTGGAGTTCAATTGTTATTGATGGAGATATCTTTCTCTTATTGTTGACTATGAAATTTGTATTTGAATTCTTTTTTGAATTTGAACCTGATTTTTTTCCAATACAAGTTTCTTGATTGCATTTTGTGTTATCTTTGTACATCTCAACATTTTTCATTTTTTATGTTGATGAACTGTGGTAATCCAAAATAAAATTTTTTTTAATATTTTATATTGGACTTCAAATCAATTTTTATTGAATATTTCGATAAAATATAATTCCCCTTTGTAAAATTCTATTTGAAGTTGAAAAAAGACCAATATTGCCTCACAATTTCCTTCGAATGGATTCATTGATCTCATTATATTGACCTAAATTAAGATGAATTTTAAAGATAGAAATATTTATTTTTAAGAGAATTTTTATTTTATTATTTATCCTCTTAGAATTTTGAACATAAAAACCTATTCAAATCAAATATTGAAGAAGGGAGATTTTGGGTATTTTCCTCATTAGTATATAAAAGAATACCTAAATGTGATCATGTTGAAATTACTTTTTTTTTTTGAATATTGGTGAAAAAAAAAATTTGAAAAAGGAAAAAATTTTTAATAAACATCAAAATAACAATCCATAATGGAGGAAAAAGAAAATACTTTAAAAGGGGAAAAAGGAAAAAATGAAAGAAGAGAATGGTTTTAAAAAAAATTGAATATATCTTCGTTATTGTTCAAACAATCAGAATCAGGGTCAAAGATGTAATTATCATTCCCAAAGATCATTGAATTAGAAGATAAATTGGAAGGGGAGGGATGAGAAGGGAGAAAACCAAAAGTATTAGGCTTTGTTGAAAGAGAATCAACAAAGAGATCTTGAGGAATGATAGAGTTGGCAGGAATAAGATTATGTAGGATATGATCGTTCATTTCGATTGGAATTTGATTATGATGGATGATATCATCGTTATACATCAATTGGAGCAAATCTTGATTGGAGATGGTATCTTGATCTTGGATCTGATCGTTTTCAAAGGGTTTATGGCAAAATTTCTTGATGAAATCTGGCAATTCATTGAAATTATCGGTGCAGAACTTGATGGTGGTTGGATGACTATGTTTTGGTGGCAATTGATCTTCAAGAACATGTTCATTCAAAATTTTTTTGATATAGATCATTTTTACACTTGGCATTCTTGTATGGGTATCCTAATATTAAAAGGAAGATTTATATAAATTGATATAACAAATAGAACGAAGAAAACATACGAAATAAAAGGTTCCTGACGATGCAACATGTATAAAATGACCTCTTGAATGTCTCAAATAAACATCATGTTCATAAATCATCTTGGGATTTGTGATTTTTGAATTCCTCTCCACCTTTATGAAGAAATTCTTTTGTGTTAATTCCACAATGTGATTTTTGGGGAATAGATCAGGATAATACACATTATTCATATCTTCATATCCCAACAAATGATTAAACTCCTTATTTGCTTCGATAATGAAAGATTCCATAGGATAGCATATTACTCCATTCTTTGGGAATATCAATTTCATAGCATACCATATTTCTTTTGCTGTATAATAAAAAAATTTTGAATATTAAATATATTAAATGACTAAATAAGGAGCTTATATTTTTTCTTACAACACATTCTCATTTGTATGAAACTCTCCAATTGATGATTCATCTTTTGCATGAACTCTATTTCCTTCATCAACTCCAAATTTTTGGTTTCATTTTTCAATCTGCTTCCGCATGCATTGCAGAATCTATCCTCAGAATCTTGGCTCTTTTTGCATTTGGGGCATTTTATCTTTTCTATTTTTTTGTTTATTTCATTTTTTGTTTTCTTTTGGAGTTCAATTGTCACTGATGGAGATATCTTTCTCTTATTGTTAACTTTGCAATTTGTGTTATCGATCATTTGTGATTGAATTTTTGAATTTGGATTGGATTTTTTTCCATTGAGGATATCCAGATTGTTATCATTGTTGTTGATCATATAAACATTATGTTGGAGCAAAGTATGTCTATTATTATTCATTTGAAATTTTTATTTTTATAATTGAGCTTATATAAAATGAGAAATATTGGAGTAAAATATTTTATTTTCATATATTTCAGGAAAAATAAATCTCCTCCATCAAAATATATATGATCAAATTAATTCAATTAAAGATCAAAAATCTCATTAGTTATTTTTGTAATTTCGTGCAATTTCGTGTATCAATCTTTATAAATTCAATTTTATTAATAATATTTTCTTCCTCCATTAAAAATTTTTTAAAGATCTTCAAAAAGCATCAATTTTTGACAAAAGAATTCATATAATCCTTTATGGCAATAAAATGATTTGTTTAAATATTTTACCTTATGAAATTAAGGATCTTGATTGTTTCAATTAATTCCAAAGTGATTTGGTTTTATGATTGAAATAATTAGATGGGTGGCAATAATAAAGTTATCTTTCTTCATTCAGAAAATGATTAATCTTTTTTTTTTTTTTTTTTTTTTTTTTTGAATGATTAATATTTTATTAATTTTAATTTAATATCCTCTTCTTTTTAATTATTGTTAAAAAATAACTCCTCTCCAAAGGAAAATTATTGAAAGAATTTAAACCATTTATTGTAGTATGTAATGTTTGATGATTTTTTCAAGCAGAATTAAAATTTTTTTTTGTTTCCTTGAGAGTTGAATGAAAGGATTAAAGTTTTCTCTTTAGAAAAAATTTTGTTTCTTGACAAAAATTGAAAGCGATAAGTGTTTCATAAAAATGTAAAATTTTTAAAAGAAAAAAAGAAGAGGAAAGTTAAATGAAATTGAAGATATCTTCTTAAAGATTCAGACAATCGGTATCATTCCCAAAGATAGAATTAGAAGAGATATTATAAAAGAAGGAGGTATTTGGAGTAACAGAGGAAGAAACACAGAGATCACGAAGATTAATTGAGTTGTCGTGATTATGATTGTTTGGGATAAGATTGTTAGTTGAATGTTATTCATCATTTGATAGGAATGATTGAAAACAAAGAGATCTTGAGGAATGATAGAGTTGGCAGGAATAAGATTAAGTAGGATATTATCCTTCATTTCGATTTGGGAACTTGATTATGATGGATGATTTGATTGTTATTTCATCATTTGGATCATATTTTGATTGGATAGGGTATCTTGATCTTGGATCTGATTGTACTTAAATTTTTTTTTTTTAAATCTTAAATTAAGTAATAAAAAATGACTGTTGGAAACTCCAACAATGTTCTTCTTCAAAGTTTCAACTAAGAAAAAAATTTATCTTGGATACTTTTTTAGTTTAAAAAAATTTAAATAATTTAATTATAAGTCCTATAAGAGTGAAATTTAAATTAAAGTTACGAGGAAAAATGTTTTAAAATTAAAAGAAACATTTTATTGATAATTTTTTAAATTTTTTGAAGATGAAAATGATTGAATATTTAGATTGGTAAGAACAATAAAACTCTTCAAAAAATGTTGTTTAATGGAAAAATCTATTATTGTCAAAATTGAAGGAAAAAGTAGCAAAAAGTTAATTCTCAAACTCACTATTATGAAAGCTTTGAAAATTAATTTTGTTATTGAAAAACAGATTAAAATTGTTATTTTCATTATTGTTGAAAACCTCCTCTTGGTTCAAAGTAAAATTGTTATGTTTGTTTGGAGAAAGATTGTTAGGCTGGAAGAAATGGTTCTCTTGGTTAAAATTACTTTTATTTTCATTTATGCTATTGTTCTCAATGACCATAACTTCTTTTTGCAAGATTTCAGGTGTGATTGGACTTTGGTAGAGACTTATAAAGTGTGGAAGTTCATTGGTAGTACCTGTGTAGTAAACTAGTTGTTGAGGTTTTGAGTGGGTTTCTGGTAAAGATTTTTCTTCTACTTTTGAATCGAGAATTTTATTAACATAAATTATTCTGATAGATGGTGTATTTGAATGATAATCCTGTAACAAAAATATTAAAAAAAAAAAAACAAAATTTTAAGCAAATTTTTACAAAGTAAATTGCAGAATTGAATAGAACACGAACAAAATTTCCAGATGCATGTTTAAAGTATAAATCATGTGTATAAATGAGTTTGGGAGTTTTATAATCTTTTATCCTTTCAACTATTATAGGCATATTATTTTTGTTGATTGATTGGTGGTGATTCTTGGGAATTAGTTCATCTAGACTTTTATTGATCAGATTTTCATATCCCAAAAGATTCTGGAATGATTGGGATACTTCTATTATATAACTCTTGATAGGATATGTCATTTTGTCTTCCATATTCACCCTATAATCCAATTTTGAAATTATCCACATTTGATTCGCTTTTTTAAAAAAAATAAAAATTCACTGAAAATATATTAATAAAATTCAATTTTTCAGATTTTACTTGAAAACATCCTCATTTGTATAATCTTTTGTAATTCTTCGTTTTTATTTTTCAAAATATCAATCTCTTTAGTAAGTTGATTATTTTTTTCTTCAATCTTGATTTGATTCATTATTCTTCCACATTCCTGGCAGTATTTTGATTTTATCAAATTTTTGGTCTCACAATTTTTACAAACTGTTTCAGTAATTTTCTTTTTCTGTGTGTTTTTTTTTCTCACAGGAAGTTTTTTCGCAGCTAGCTTTATTGATTGTTTTTTGACTATTTCTTCAACACATTTTTTATTAATATCTTTGCAAAAAGAACATTTCTTTCCTTTTATTCCATCACATACAAGATTTTTATTTTTACAGTTTGTGCATTGAAATGATCTGATGATATTTTCTTCATTATTAATCATTTAAATTTTTTTTTTTTTTTAAAATCTTTTTTGAGGTTAGTTTGGAAATATTTATTTCACTTCGAAACACAAATTTTTTTTTGAAAAGATTGAGGGTAAACTTTTACTTATTCAATCCTTCGATATAGGATACTTCCTTTAACCAAAATTTTTTTTCAATTTTTTAATTTCCACGTTTTAAAATGATTAAAATACTTCCTCCAAAAGGGAAGTTTAATTTTATTTGAAATAGAAATTGGTTATTTCAAATTACATTTACCAAACGGATCAATTAAAAACGAATTCATCTTAAAATATGGGTGGAAGAATAAAAAATTAATTTTTTTAAATATTTTAGTGTTGGACTCTCTTTTTACATAATACTAATTTTACAAAAAAACTTCCGAAATAGAACTGAGAATTAATTTTCAATTTCATTTTTAGGATAGTTTTGTGGATCTGGTTGGACTTGGGGATGATGAATAATGGCGTTTACTTGAGAATTATTTTTCACATCTTGATAAATCAAGGGATAACCTTGAGTTTGTTGGATAGGAGGAAGTTGATGATGATGTTGGTGTTGGTTTTGATACTGGAGATAAAAGTTTTGCAACAAAGTTTTGGGAGGTTGGTACAAGTACTTCTTGATGATTTCGGGGATTTCGTCATTATGATTACAGTAAAATCTAATTGACTTTGGTTGTTTTTGTTGAGGAGGAAGAATTGAAGGTTCAACGTATAACTCAATGATTTTTTCAACGAAAGTGATTCGGAAGCTGGGTAATTTAGTAAAGGTGTCAAAGTAAATGGAAGAGCTGATGCCAAGGTGAACATAATGACCTTTAGCATGTCTCATGTAGATATCGTCTTCATAGCACAACTTTGGGTTTAACATCCCTTGTACTCTTTCAACTGTGATAATCATGTTCAAAACTTGATGGTGTTGTTTTGGAACCAAGTCGGGGTAATACATGTTTTGCATGTTTGTGAATCCCATTAGCTTTTGAAAATTGCTGGATGCTTCCAGCAAGAAACTGGGGATTGGATAACAAATTATGCCGTCCAGTGGAAAGATCATCTTCAACATGATCCACATTTGGTTTGTTCCTATCAATTAAAATTTAAATTAATCGTTTATTAATCAGAAATCTCAAATCCAATTACATTTATTAATAAATCTTACCAAATTTCATGTCTAGCAGTCTTGTTAATGCTTCATTTTTTTTCTTCAAAACATCTATCTCATTCAACAATTCCCCATGGTTGTTTTTCACTTCCAATCTTTGTCCACAACTGTTACAAAACTTTGCATCAGATCCGTTTTTAGTTTTGCATCCTTCGCAAATCAATTCAAAACTATAATTTGAGTTATTGTTATTTGTTGTTTTCTTTTTTTTCTCTTGTTCGGTTTTTTTGGGTCTTTAAATGATTTTTTAAAAAAGTTAATTTCAACGTGGGAGTTTATTTTTCAATTAAAAATTACCTCCCAACTGATTTTCTCTTGTTATTTTCAACGCACTCCAATTTTCTGTGACAACAATAGGAGCAAGGTCTTTCTCCATCACACTTTAATATTTAAATTCAAAATTAGATTAAAATTTACATTTCGGAAGAATTATTTTTTTTTATTTTATTTAATGTTTTCAATAAATACCTTTTTATGATTTTTATTGCATGCTAAGCAAGCTGAGATTATTTTTTTTGGTGTATTAATATTAAGATGTTCATTATTAATATTTCCTTCATTATTTGTTAAGTTCCCATTTATACAATTTGTTTGAGGGATTAAGGGTGTTGTTGAGTTTAATATTGATGTATTTTCCATCATTTTATTTTTCACTTGTTTTGAAATCAAAGTATTTTTTTTTTTTTTAATTTTTTTATTTTTTTTTTTTAAATTTTTTATCAATGTTGATGGTGAATAGGAAGTTAATTAATTTACGCAACCAATAAATCCTCAAATTATAATGGATAATTTTTCTTGAAAAAAAAAAACGGAAGTAAATATATTACCTTCGGGTTTTAATATTAAAAATTCCCTCCTCAAAATAATTAGAAATGGAAAATCTATCGTAATATATGAATATAAAATTCCGCTCAAAAAAAAATATTAAAAAGATCTCAAATCTTGATAATCTTAATCGTTCCTTTGATATGGATCGTTGAAAGGTTTTCAATTAGTAATTTTTAATCTTCCGCATATTTCCTCCCAATGATTTTTTTGATAAAAGATATTAATAGAGAAGCAAAAAAACAAATAAAGTTGTATTGAGTTAATGAAATCTATGAAAAGATAATTTTCATCTATTAAATTAAAATTTACATCATTTTATAATCAAAAATTAACTTTATTAATTTTTTTACTCAAAAATTGAAAAAGGGAAGAAAAAAGGAAAAATAAAATTCAAAAATTGGTGAAAATATTTTCGAATTCATTGAAATCATCAACATGTTCGATGTCAAAGTTAGGATAGAAATCATAGTTTTGGAAAAAGTTTGTTTGATCGAAATCAGAAGATTGGATAATGGAAAGAGAGTTTTGAGATTGCAGCTGATCATCTATTTTTATGTACTTTTTGACATTGTGGTTAAACCTTTTGGTGAAATCAGGAGCCTTGTCGTTTTCATTGCAGTAGTAGGTAAACTTTATTCCTTCGAAAGAGTGGGGAGGGAGATCTTTTTCTTCTAGTTTCAAGTCTATGGCTTGGTTGATATAAGATATTCTGTAAGAAGGTAATCCACTTATTGAATCCTTTAAAATATTTTTATTTTAATTAATCTTTTGAAAAGTTAAAATCTGAGATGTTATGAAATTAAAAAATTAAAAAATTAAAAAAAATTACAAAAAAATGAAAATTAAAAATATTCAAAATTTGATGAAAATTAAAATTTTAATTTCTTACGAAATATAAGGTATTGGATGTTTGAATGTAAATGTAATGACCCTAGTTAATTAAAAATAAAAATTAACACAAAAAATTTAAAAGAATAGAATTTTACATTTGCATGGCGAACGTAGTTATAGTCTTCAAAACATTGTTTGGGACTTTTTAATCCTGCTACTCTTTTTATTTTCATAGGAAAGTTTTTAAAGTCTAGATACTTGTGATGTTTCAAGCTTACTAGATGTGGATAGTACATGTTGATTAGATCTGGATATCCTAACAAATCTTGAAAACTAAATTTTAATAAAAAATAAAATTTATTAATTCACTGAATTTAATTATTTTATTTTATCAAGATTACCTTTTGCTTGATTCAACAATATAACTAGGTACAGGGTATTGAATTTGATTTCCAGACATTAAGACCCTGCTCATTACCCACATTGGTGCTTTTTTTATTTTAATTTAAAAAAATAATTAAATTGGCTTGGGAAATTTCAAAGAAAATAAAGTGTTATTTACATTTAATGCTCATTTGTATTATGTTGTTTAATAATTCATTTTTTTGCTTTAATGCTTCAAATTCTTGCATAAGATTTGGATCACTTTCATCAGCAAAGCTATTTCCACAATCAATACAATATTGTACATTCGTCAAATTGTTTTTTCCCTTTTTATGACAATTGGAGCATATCTTTTCCTTATTCAAATCCTTTTTATTTTTTTTTTGTTTGAATCCACAATCATTGCAAAAGACAGATCCTCCAATAACAATGGAGTTACAATTTGTGCAATTTAATTGATTTATGATTTTTTTAATTTGATTGGGCTTGATTTTCTTTGGCTCTTTAATGCATTCATCATGTCTCGGCCTACCCACAGCCTTTCTTTTTGGATTTTCGACACACTCTGTTTTATTCCTGTAACAATGATAACATGGTCTCTTTCCATCACATTTACGATGATTTTTTCTGCAATCGAGGCATGCAACAATAACTTTCTTTTTATCTTGTTTATTAGACATTTATAATTTTCTTTTGTTTTCAATTTTATTTTTTTTTTATATTTTTATCAATCAATGTTATTTTTTTCGAATAAACATTCTTCTACTTTGGGTATCTAAGACTTATATAGCCCAAAATGTTTATTGTAATCCCTATAGATTATCTTGTCAAATTTCTACATATCGGGCATTTTCGGAGTATAATAAATTAATAAATTGCCGGAAAAGAAAAAGTTTCCAAAAGTCTCCAAAACATCCCTTCAAAAAAATATCCAAAAATAAAAATTTAGTAAATAAAACCAACAAGATATGCTCCAATTAAATTCAATCCATAATATATGCTACGAAATTTAATTTAATTACAAGAAAAAAAAAGAAAATCTTTTCAAAAAAAGTTGAAAAAGTTCTCGACATCAAATAAATCACCACCATCAAGATTCAAAACCTTTGAGAATCCATTAGAATTTTGTTGAGGAACTTCAACAGGAGAGGGATCTTTGTACAAAACGACTTCATATCTTAACTTGTCAAGAGTGTTGACAATGTCTTTGTTGGAAAAGGACAAGCAATCGTCATTGGATGGTGGCTTTTGAACGAATTTTTCGACAAAGTCAGGGAGGGTATCGTTTTGATCGCATAAGTAGGTGAGATTTTCCATTATGTGTTCGTTAGGGATCAATTTCTCTTCAACAGATAAATTGTTGATTTTTTGAACGTAAATCTTTTTTAAAAAAAAAAAAAAGAAAAAAATTTAGTTAAATATAGATTTATTTAAAAAGAAATATTGTAATACCATTCTAAAACTTGGCAATTTTGTGAAACAATCCTATCAAAATATTAAAAATTTTTTTTTTTTTAATTGAATAATTAAACATAATAATTACGAAATAAATAGAACATTCTATCTCCATTTCTATGAAATATCCCTTTGCGTGTTTCAAGTAGAGATTGTCTTTGTAGCTCATTTTAGGGTTCAATAGTCCTGAAACTCTTTCCACTTTGATCAGGAAATTAGATTTGTTGAGGATTGTGTGGTGACACTTTGCGACCAAGCTCGGATAATATCTGATTTTTTAAAAAAAAAATTAATTTTAAAAAAAAAATTAAATAAAATAAAATAACTAAACAAAAAAAAGAAGAATTTTAAGACAAACTTTTTTTTTCTTACAAGTTCGACATTGTTTGATATCCTAACACTTTAAGTTTTGTTTTATATTAATATTAAAATTTAGTTTGGGAATGTATTACAATTCGATAAGGCACTGCTAGCTTCCAAAACAAAAGAAGGAATGGGATCTGTATTTTTTTTTGTCAAAAAACAAAAAATTATCAAGGTTGAGGTTTGTCAAGAATTTTTTTTTTTTACATGATACCACTCCATCAAGTGGATAAACTCTGATTTTGAAATATTATTTTGAAATTATTAAAACAATCATATTTTATCTTACAATTTCATTATGAACCACATTTGATTAGCTAAAATTATAATTTATATGAATTAGCTGAAAAAAAAAATTTTTTTTTGAGGAACTTTTATATTATTTTTTATTTTATATTTTTCCTCCACATTCAATTTTTTTTTTTTTTTTACAAGCAAACATTCGTAATTGAAGCAAATACTTGAGCTCTTCATTATTTTCCTTCAACATCCTATTCTCATTCTCCAACAAATTATTATTATTATTTTCCAATCCTGTTTTATCTGACACCTTAAATCCACATTTGTAACAAAATTGGGCTTTCTTTTCATCATATGGGGTATTGCATTTAATACATTTCAAAATTATCTTTTTGATCTTTTTGCTTTTGGTCTTATTAGTATCCATCTCTTTGAATATATTAGATATACTGTATATACACAAAAAAAGAATTGTTTTTTTTTTTGAATACCTTTTTTTGGCCTTCCTACAGATTTTCTTTTTAAATTATCGCAGCATTCAAATCCTTTTCTTTTGCAGAAATAACCTATTATAAACAGATATTAGAAATCATATTTTCAACATAATCCAAAAAAAAAATTTACATGGCCTTTGTCCATCACATTTCTATCGATAAATAGAATTATAAAGTGAAAAAAAAAAAATGAATTAAGTTAAATACCTTGTGATTTTGTCTGCATTTCACTATATTTAAAATTTGAGAATTATTCAGGTTATATCAAACTTTAAATATAAAGAATAATTACAGCATGCAACAATTTCTTTTTTTTCCTTTATTTTTATTTGATCGACTGTTTCATTAGTATTCAACATTTTTTTTTATTTTTTCTTTATTTTTCTATTCTTTTCTTTTCTTTTCTTTTTTTTTTTTTTTTTTTTTTTTTTTTTTTTTTTTTTTTTTTTTTTTTTTTTTTTTTTTTTTTTTGTATAAAATAATTTTCAACTAAAAATGATTTTAAAAATCAACAAAAAAAATAATTTTAAATAAAGGATCATTTTTTATTTTACAATTTATTTTTTAATTTCTTTCAAAACAGATTAAAGAGATTTTCATTTTCCAACAAGTTGTTTTCAAAAAAGAGATTATCATAAGAAAAGTTATTGAAAAAGTTCAAATCTTCCATTGTAGTTGCCACACCATTACAAGTATTCGAAAATATATTTTGATTGTAATCATAGGGAGCATAGTTTGTGTATCTTTTAATGAACTCTGGCAAGTCTAGAGAACTGTTACAATAAAAATGAAAAGTAAGAGGGTTGAGTCTTTCTGGGAGATTTTTCTCGTCAACATGAAAGTTAGAAATTTGATTAACCTTCAAAATTCGGAAACTTGGAAGACCATTTTGACTATCCTTTAATTTTTTTTTTAATTAGTTTAGTTTGTTTACAAATAAAATAATTTTTTAAAAAAATTATGAATTTACAAAGTAAATGTTTGTTTCAGTGAGTAAATTAACAAAGTAACCATCTTTGTGTTTGAGATAAATGTTATCCATAAAAACCATTTTTGGAGTGACAAGTCCTTCAACGAATTCGATAGTGATATTTTCTTTGTTTAAATCGATTACGTTTTGGTGAATCTTTGGGAGCAAGTCAGGGTAATAAAGATTATTTAAGTTATTGTAACCAAGCAAGTTCAATAAAACAGGAGATACATCTGTAACATATGAGGAAATTGGATAGGTAAGAACTTCTCCTTCTTTAGGAAAATTGAGTTTACACATCATCCATAATTGTGATGCTTTTTAATTTAAAAATTGAATTATTTAGAAAAATTATAAAAAAAAAATTTTTTTTATTTTTTACTTGATAACATATTCATTTCGATGATATTTGACAATTCCCTATTCTTTTCCTTCATTTTTTCCAATTCCATTTTCAATTTTTCATTTTCATTGAGGAATGTATTTCCACAGTTTATACAATAAGTAGATCCTACAAGGATATCATAATTGCAAAGATGGCAAGTCTTAGTATTTGAAATTGTTTTATTTGCAGGAAATTTCCCATTTTTTATTTTCTTTGTTTTTTCATCTGCTAATTTAAGTGATTTCGATGGTCTTCCAACTGCTTTCCTCTTTACATTTTCTACACATTCTGTTTTGTTTCTTATGCAATGAAAACAAGGTCTGTTTCCATCACATTTCTTGTGATTTTTTCTGCAATACAGACATGCAACTATTTCTTTCTTTTTATCTTGAATTTTGGTAGACATTATATTTTTTTTTGTTTAGTTTTAAATTTTTTTTTTTTTTTTTAATCTTTTTCCACTTATTTTTTTTAAAATTATTTTTTTTTTTTTCACTGAATATTTAGAGGAGGTTTTTAAATTAGTGTTAAATTATATAGAAACGGAAAGAAAATAAAATATATTAAGCTAAAATCGTTCCACCAAAAAATAAGAAAACCAAAAACATTTTGAAATTTAAAGGAGAATATGAAAAAAATGAATAAAAATTGCAAAATTTGGATCTTTGATGGATATTGAAAAAAATTTAAATTCTAAAATGGATTAAACTAAATTACATTTAATATGGCTTAAAGATTCAAAAAAAATTCACATCATCATCAAAGATATTTTCAAAAAAAAAGCTGGGATCAAAAAAATTGAATTCTCCAACAAATTTGCTATTAGAGTTTGTTTGTAGATTTTGATTCAAATCATTTGGGATGAAGTTGGTGTATCTTTTGATGAACTCAGGTATCTCCAAAGTATTGCTTCCAAAGAAATGGAATTTCAAAGGACAAAGTTTTTTAGGGAGACTTTGCTCATCAATATGAAGGTTTGAAACTTGATTTACTTTCAAAATTCTAAAGCTTGGATAACCACTGACATTATCCTATGAATTAAAAACTTTTTTTTTAAAAAAAACAAAAATAATTTTAAACTTACAAAGTAAAAGTTTGTTTCTGTAACAAAATTAAGAAAGTAACCATCTTTGTGTTTGAGATAGACGTTATCATTAAATATGATCTTGGGAGTGAACAATCCATCTATAAATTGGATTGTAAGGTTCGCTTCCTTGAAATCGATAAGGTTGTGGTGTATTTTTGGGAGCAAGTCAGGATAATAAAGATTATTCAAATTTGTGTAACCGAGCATGTTCAATAAGAGAGGATACACATCAGTAACTTTTGAAGAAATTGGATAAATAATTTTATCTTCTTTAGGAAAATTTAGTTGACACATCATCCATATTTGATTGGTATCTAAAATCAAAAAAATAAAAAAATTAATTTTTAATTCAAATTTTTTCTTATGTATGACTTGTTCATTTGGATTGTATTCATCAATTCTCTGTTCTTATCCTTTAATTTATCTAATTTCATTTTCAATCTATCATTTTTTATTTCGCTGTCGCTTCTGATTGTATTTCCTCAGTTTATACAATAAAAAGATCCAAGATGCGCTTCAATATTGCAATGATAACAAGACAATTTCCTTTGTTCTTTTTTATTTGAGGGGATCTTTCCTTTTTTAAATTTCTTTGTAATTTCAACATCTAATTTAAGTGATTTCGATGGTCTTCCAACTGCTTTCCTCTTTACATTTTCTACACATTCTGTTTTGTTTCTTATGCAATGAAAACAAGGTCTGTTTCCATCACATTTCTTGTGATTTTTTCTGCAATATAGACATGCAACTATTTCTTTCTTTTTATCTTTAATTTTGGACATTGTGAAACTAATTCTACAAATGTATTTTTTTATTTTTTAAATCATAGTTAAAAAATTATTATTTTTTGATTTTTTTTATACATCCTTCAAGAGGAAGTTTTGAAATCAGTTACAATAAACTCCGCTTCAAAGAGAAATTTTCAGATAATTAATCGATTTTAATGACTAGCAAAAACTTACTCTTCTAAAAATACAGATCACTTTTAATTAATTATTAAAAAGATTATCAAACAGATCATCAAAATTATTATCATTTAAAGAAAGACATGGATTGAATTCTAAAGGATCATAATTTTTGTTTTGTTTGATGAATTCGGGTACGTTAAGGTTTCCATAGAAATTGAAATCAGCTGGAAATATTCTAGGTGGGAGAAATTTCTCTTCTACACGCATACAAGAGATTTGATTTACCTTTAGAAAACAAAAACTTGGCAAACCCATTTCATTATCCTAAAAAATCAAAAAAATATTAATTTTTAATTCCGCTTCTAAAGATTATTTTTTTATAAAAAAAAAATTATTTACAAAGTAAGTGCTTGTTTCTACATCAATTTTTACATAGTGACCCTCTTTATGCCTTAGAAAAATGTGATCAACATAAACCATTTTGGGAGTAGGAAGTCCATCGACCAACTCTATCTTTATATTTGCTTTTTTAAAGTCCACCACCTGATGATGCATTTTAGGAAGCAAATCAGGATAATAGAGGTTATTAAGATTATCATATCCTAGTAAATTGGAGAACAAGGGTGTTACGTGACTCACATATGATGAAATCGGGTATTTAACGATTTCTCCTGGTTTGGGGTACTCTATTTTAATCATCATCCAAACTTGGTTAGCTTTTTTTTTTCAATTTTTTAATTTTCAAATTTAATTTATCTTTTAATTTTTTTTTATAAATTTTTACTTTTGAAGTGATCAATATGGATGATATTCATCAATTGGATATTCTTTTCTCTCAATCTTTTCAATTCCATCACTAATCTTTCATCTTCCGATCCATTTCCGCTTCTAAAATTATTTCCACAATTTATACAATAATTAGATCTTATCTCCATCACAGTATTACATTTAGAACAGGTCTTATTGATGCATTCATTCAAGATATTTCCATTATTGAATTTCTTTGTATTTTCAGCTAATTTAAGTGATTTGGAAGGTCTCCCAATTGGTTTCCTCTTTTCAAATTCAACACATTCTATTTTGTTTCTGATGCAAAGGAAGCATGGTCTTTTTCCATCGCATTTTTTATGATTTTTCCTGCAATTGAGACATGCAACTATTTCTTTTCTTTTTTTTTCTTTTTTGGGCTTTATTATATCCATTGTCTTTTATTGAATCTTTTTTTTTTTATATAATTTTTTATAATTTTTTATAATTTTTAAAATTAAGTGATATATTTTTTTTTAATATTCCGAAAAAGAGAAGCGAAGTATTTTGGGATTTCACTTGGTCATTGGGGTACAAAATTTTTTAATATCAACCTAAATATCCCTATAATAATCACCAATCTTTCAAGAATGTTCAAAATTTTAGTTTAATTATTTTCTAGGATCATTATTTGCTTTTTTTTTTTAAAAACTTTGAAATTTTAAAGAAATTTCATTAAATCCTTTTTAAATGTTTTTTTTTCATTTGATTGAAACAGAAAATGTTATTATAACATTGGATGGAACATTGTAAGAAAAAGATGTGGAATTGAATACAGTGAAATCTTTTCTTTGATACCTTAATTTATTTGTCTCATTGAAAGAAGTGATGTACATAGGATGTGTTCCAGGAATAAATGGATACTGAGAATCAAAACGCATCAATTTATCTTCAGAATTTTTGTTGATGAAAATAACAACCAAAATTTTATTCGAACTGTCCATTGCACCTATTTAAAATAAAAATGTAAAAAAAAAAAATAAATTTTTTTTTTTTTTCACCTACAGTAATAGGAGAGACATCTAAATCATCTTTCCATCTCGAAAAAAATCCAATTTTGTAAGGATGAGAGTCGTTATGAAAGATATTTTGTTTGTATTTCTTTTTGGAGAGATTGGAGGGTGTTTCTGAGACGGAGGGAATATCTTTTGATGTCAAAATGGTCATTCCTGGGCGAATGTGGCGAGTAAATTGGCAGAGAACATAATATTTTAGAGAAACTTTGTATATTGTCTTATTAGAAATGTCTGACTAAAAAACCAATTTAATAAATAAAAAAATTTGAAATTAATTTTTTTTTTTTTTTTTTACTTCAATCAATCCCCAACCAGGAATGTCCTTCGATCAAATCAAATTAATTTTTTTTTTTTTGAAAAAAAAGAAACCAAATACCAAAGCTTGTCAATAAACCCAAGCAGATCTTAAAGAAATAAGTTTAAATTTAAATATAAATTAAAAAATAAAAATAAAAATAGTAAAATAGTAAATAAATAAAAATAAAAATAGTAAAATAAATTAAATTTAAAAATATAAAAATAAGTTAATTAAAAAATAAGTTTAAATAAAGATTAAAAATAAATTTTTTATTATTTTTACACTTGAAGAAAATTGAGATCCATTGCAAGACAAATGGCAAGGTTAGAACCAGTTGAATCTCCATCTCCAAATTCAGAGTTCCACAGGATTTTCCCTCCTAACTCTACCACTTCGTAATGAATGGACTCACGGGGACCTCCTTGATATTGATAACCATGGGTATTATATTTCTTTATGAAACTTTTAAATAATTTAAAATAAACCTTTTTTCAAAATGTAAAATAAAAATATTTTAATGAAAATAAAAAAAATAAATAAAATAAAATTAAATAAATTTAAAAATATAGAAAGAAAATATTAAAAGAAATTATTGAAAAAATCTTAATGAAACCTTTTTTTAAACAAAAAAAAAATATACTGAAACACTGAATAAAAGAAGAAAAAAATTTAAAATAAAACAAAAATGTTAATTTTAAATTATAAATGAAAATTTTGAAATCTATTTTTTCGAAAAACAAACTTTTTTGCATTATTGTTTAATTCAAACCAAGTGGTAAGTGCTTGGTCATAATTGTTTTCATCAGAGGAAGTAGGGATAAGTAAGTTGGTGTCTAGTTGAAGAGATTCCATCACTTCTTTTAGAAAATTTAGTAGTTCGCTTTGGAAAGTTGTTCCAAAGTGACATCCTTCTTGTGCTCCAAGTGCTGACCAAGTCACAGAAGATGGTTCATTAAAAAGTCTTTATTAAAATTATTAAAAATGAAAAAAATTAATAATTTAAAAATATTTTAAATAAATTTTTTTAATTAACTAAAATATTAAAAAAAAATTTAAAAAAAAAAAAGATTTCAATAATTTAAGTTTAAAAAATAAAGAACATATAAAAAATTTAACAAAATTTAAAATAATTTAAAGGAAAATAATTAAAAAAATTTGTGTATAAAATATTTTGTTTTACTCGATTGAAGTAAAATTGAATCCCCAATCAGAGTTTTGTGACCATTTTGCGATAGTGGCCAAATATCTTGCATGATCTGCGGCGTATTTGCTTTCCAAGTTGTTGTATGCTCCTATCAAATTTCCTGAGGGATTGTTGTTCTTCAGCTGCCACCACATCGGAGAGTTGCTTAAAATAAATAATAATAAAATAATAAAAAATAAAAATAAAAATAAAAAAAATAAAAAATAAAAAATAAAAAATAAAAAATAAAAAATAAAAAATAAAAAATAAAAAATAAAAAANAAAAATTTGAAATAAAAAATTTGAAATAAAAAATTTGAAATAAAAAATTTGAAATAAAAAATAAAAAATAAAAAAATGTAAAAAAAATAAAAAAATGTAAAAAAAATAAAGTTAAATTAAAATTAAAAATTTAATTAAAAAATAAAAATTTAATTAAAAAATGAAATAAAGATAAATAAAAATAAAAATGTACGCATATGAAATAGTAATTTCATCAGAAATTATGTGTCCTTTATGACAAACCTAAATTTCAAAAAATAATTAATAAACAAAAATTAAAATAAATTTTTATTTTTTTACTCTAATACAAGTTTCACACAAACCCATGTTTTGTTCCATGGTGATGTTGCAAGTCTCGCAGTGACGAATGACTTGAGGAAAGAAGACTTTGGTGGTGTAAGCTCTGGTACTGAACAAAAAAATAAAAAATAAAAATAAAAAAAATAAAAAAAACAAAAAAAACAAAAAAAAATTAAAAAAATAAAAAAATTAAAAAAATTAAAAAAATAAATAATAAATAACAATAAAATCAAAAAAGATTTACCATAAATTTAATTCACTGCATTTTCTTAGAGAAGGATTCACTTTTTGGTGAAAGATCTCATGAGGCTCAGAAATTTTTCCTTATGAAAAAAAAAAAAATTAATAAAAAAAAATTTAAAAAAGAATTTAATTTTTATTTGATTTTTTTGATTTTCAATTTTTTAAAAAAAAAAATGGTTACCAAATTCAAAGGTTGTTTTTAATTTGAAACCAGAAGGATCAGTAATGTTACACACTCCAGAACATTCTCCCCCTCCTCCAGCTTTTTAAAAATGTAAATAATTTCATTATTGTTTATTTTTAATTTTTAATTTTTATTTTTTATTTTTTAATTTTTAATTTTTATTTTTTATTTTTTTATTTTTATTTTTTTATTTTTTTATTATTTATTTTATTTTTTATTTTTTATTTTTATTTTTTTATTTTTTTATTATTTATAATTTTTTATTTTTTTACATTCGTGGTATCCTTCCAAGATGTAATTCGTTCCAGCAACATATTTTCCCATTCCACACATCTCAAGGCTTTATGAAGAAATTGTTATATTAAAATAAAATAATTAAAACAATTGAATTTTTAAAAACAAATTTAAAAAAATAAAAAAATAAAAAATAAAGAAATAAAAAAATAAAAAATAAAAAATAAAAAATAAAAAAAAATAAAAAAAATTTACTATTCAAATTCTCCTTCATAGTATCCTCCCTATAATTTTTTTAAAAAAAGAAAAATAAAATAAAATAAAAAAAATGAAAAAAATTAAATGAAGAAAAAAATTGAAATATTAAAAAATGATTTGAATTAAATTGATAAATTGTTAAATAAAAATAATTTAAAATAATTTAAAATATTTGAAATTAATTTGAAAATAATTCAAAATATTATCTTTACATCTCTCATAGCCAAAATTCCATTTCTGAATTGAGATTTCTTCCATTCTTTGGAAAAGTAAACACCATTGCTGAACTGGAAAGTTCCCTCCCCATCAAATGACCCATCTTTGAAGGTTCCCTTGTAGACTGTCTCATCAGTTACCATCACACCTTAAAATAAAAAAATTAAAAAATAAATGAAATAAAAATTGTAACAATAAAAATCTAAAATATAAAAAATCAAAAATTTAAAAATAAAAATAAAAAATAAAATAAAAATAAAAAATTTAAAAATAAAATTCTAAAAATAAAAATCTAAAAAATAGAAAATAAGAAATAAAAAAAATGTGAAAAAATGTGAAAAAATAATTAAAATAATAAAATAAAAATAAAAAATAAAAATAAATAAAAAATAAAAAATGTTTTTCTTTTTTTACCTTCTATTGGTGCTAATTGTTTCAAGTCAAAGTATCCACAGAATCTGGTGACGGTGTAAACAGAATTTGGTTCTCCGACTGCATCTATGATGACAAAAGTTCCCTTTGGATCAGTTTTCAACACTCTTTTTTTTTAAAAAAAAATAAATAAAATAAAATGTTTAAAAAATAAAAATAAATAAAAAATAAAAAATAAAAAATAAAAAATAAAAAATAAAAAATAAAAAATAAAAAATAAAAAATAAAA
>JAMYWO010000007.1:174936-189584 GCA_024220525.1 Cochliopodium minus | reverse complement strand
AAGAAAGATTCAAAAAAAACAAATTAAAAAAAAATAAAAAAAAAAATTAAAAAAGATGAATTAAAATTAAAAAAAAAAATTATAACAATAAATCCCAAAAAAAAAATGACCAATTAAAATTTTTTAAATGAAAACAATAATATTAAAATAATTGATAAAAATGAATTACTAATATTAAAAATAAATTAAAATAAATGAAAAAATGAAAAATAAAAATTATTTCAAAAATAAATAAAATAAATGAATCAAAAAATTAAATTAATAAATCGAAAAAAAAAAAATTGGGACTTGATATGCTCTTCCAGAATAATCGATGGAGTCTCCGTTTTGAGAAAT
This sequence comes from Cochliopodium minus, assembly GCA_024220525.1. Classification (NCBI taxonomy): domain Eukaryota; phylum Discosea; order Himatismenida; family Cochliopodiidae; genus Cochliopodium; species Cochliopodium minus. The sequence continues at coordinate 189,248 of JAMYWO010000007.1, read as the reverse complement.
GAAAGTGTTTTCTCCATCTGTAACTTCAAACTCGTTGTTGTCGTTCCAAACGCTGTTGCAGCCAAATGAAAGAAGGTTTTCTATCAACTGTTTTTTCCACCATGCGAATGTTTCTTCATTCGAGAAATCAAAATACGATCCCTGTCACAAAAACAATTTGAAAAAAATATTTAAATATTTGTTTTTTTTTTAAATTTTTAATTTTAAAAATGATTTTTGAAAATTAATTGATTTTTTTTAATTTATTATAAAAAATTTTTAAAAACATTATTTTATAATGTTTTTAATTTAAAAAATTTATTTCTGAATTTAAAAAATTTGCTTATTTTTAAAAATTAATTTCTTAATTTAAATAGATTTTTTCTCAAATAATTTTGAAAAAATTAAATGAAAATTATATCTTTAAATTTTTTGATTTATTGCAATAATTTTGAAATTTTATTTTTATTTAAATAATTTTTATTTTTTTTGATGAATATTTTTAAATTTTTAATAAATTGAGATTTTTTTTATTTTTATTCAAAAAAAACATATTTTTTTATTTTTTTAAAAAATATTTTTTTTTTACTTGAGAGCTACTACCAAGACCACCCTTCCAAAAATGCTGAACAGAAGGATCGCCATTCTTATTTTTCAAAAAATATTTGAGGGAAGAAGAGTATTTGGGATGCTCCTTCAAAAACCAAGGCTTCACATTGGCGATGATTTTGATTTTGTTTTCTTTGAATTTCACAAACATTTTTTTGGGGTTTGGATAAGTTTTCTCGTTCCACGTCATAACGTTTCTCGATGTTTTTGAGTCATCTAATGTGTATCCTTTTTTTTTTTATTATTTAATTTTAGTTTACTATTATATTTTAAAATTATTTTTTTTATTTTTTATTTCCAATTTTTATTTTTAAATGATTTTTTTTTCAATTTAATTTTACTTTTTATTATTAATTATAATTTTAATTTTAATTTTATTATTAACTTTAATTTTTAATTTTTATTTGAAAATTAATTTTCCTATATTAATTTTCCTATATTAAATCTATTTTTAATTTGTAAATTTTATTTTTAATTCTTAGTTCTTAATTTTTATTTTTTAAATTTATAAATGATTTTTTTTATTTTTATTTTTTTGTTATTAATTTACCAGAGGAAAGGTGAAAGCCATCACAAGGCATGGAATGCTGAACGCACAAATCACAAAAAGATTCGACATATTCTTGTCCCTTTTCAGCACGAGTCATCCCCGATCCCAGGTATCCCAGTGACCACTTAGGAGGAATCAAAGGAGCTCCCAAAACTTTAATTAATCCTTTCGAAACCTTTTTTAAAAACAAATCAAAATTTATTTAAAAAAATAATAAAAAAATCAAAAATTATCTAAAAAAATTTTTTTTCCATTCAATTTATTTATATATTCTCTAATAACTAAAAAAAAAATATGAATAATAAAAAAATTCTTTATAAAAAAAAATGTGAAGAATAAAATTGTTGAAATTATTTTTAATATGAATTAAAAAATTCTTCGAAAATGAAAATAATTTTTAAAACAGAAGTAAACAAAAAAATGTAATTAAAAAATAATGAATAAATATTATTAAAAAAAGATTTCTTGAAAAAAATAACATTTTTAAAAGTAGGACCAAAAATAACAAAGTAGTCAAGTTGACCAAGACTGTTTTCTTCTTCGTAATAACGATAAGAACCATTCCAAGCCGAGATTTCGCAGCCAAGATCAAAAACACCCTTGCGGAAGTTGTTGTATAAAGCTCCGAACGCTTTTTTTTGTTCGTTCAACGTGATGAGGTAGGGGCAGTGTTTGTAGAGTGGGTCTGATGTTTTTGCGTTGTATGAAAATGCGTCCACTGCATCTATTCTAATTCTTCTGCCATTCTAATGAATTTATTTGAAATAAAAATCAAAATTTTAAAAACTTAGTTTCTACCATTATTTTTCTTTTTTTTTTTTTTTTTGATTTTTTATTTTTATTTTTCAAATTCCAAATTTTGATTAAACATCAAATAAATTAATGAACTAATTTATTTTATTTTTTGTACTTTACAATCTTTTATTTCTTTAATTTATTTTTAAATTTTAATTTATTTAAAATTTTTAATTTAAATTTATTTTTCTAAATATAAATTTAAAATAAAAAATAATTTTTCATATTTCCAATATGGTTGGGACACTTTTATTTTTTAAAATCTAACATTATATATAAAGTTTCAATTCTTGATTTCTCAAAATTATAATTTATAGTTGAATTTTGTTGGCATACCTTGTTCAATTCTCCACTGCATTCTCCCAATCCATAATAACAATCCTCCTTATTCCTCGCCACAGTATGTCTGAGCACATTATACTTCAATCTATAAGGACTATCTCCAATATCCCTCAAAAACGTCTCCCCATCCTCCACATCGACGAATTGCAGATTCAATGGATCCCTATCCACTATGATCTTGACCCTCTTGGTCATCAAAACGATCCTATTGTGATCCATCTCAGTGGAGATTGCATCGAAGCCGATGGGATGCAGGGTGGGCAGGATCGCAGAGGGAGATTCGAGGATGGATGGTTGGAGAAGATTCAATTGCACTCTGATGATGTTATCTGCATAGGACTGGATGATCAAAATACCTTTATCAATCTTTATTTTCAATTCCTTTTCGTATTCTTCTTTCATTTTTTTTTTTTTAATTTTTTGATTTTCTTTAATATTTGATTGAGCAATTCCTCTTCAATGGAGCTATCATTCAAACAATTTTTATTAATCTTTTATAGAAAATTACTCTTAAAAATATTTGAATTCGAAATTATCAAACAAATATTTAATTTTTAAAAGAGAATAAAAAGAGAAATTTTGTTTTCATTTTTTATTTTTTTTTTTTGGTTTAAATTTTAAAAAATTAATATTTAGAATTTTTTAATTTTAAATAAATTTAATTAATTTTAAAAATGAATCAGTCAATTATTTTATAGAAAGTTTGATTTTATTTAAAATTTTTTTTTTTTTTGGAAAAGCAGATTAATTATTTTCTTGTCTTCTCAGTTCTTTACTCATCAGCTCGTGATAGATGAGCTCCTGTCCAACGTGCGAGTTGTTGTCAAACAACTGCAAGTACTCCTTGTTTATTTCCTTGCTCTCTTCGAAAGAACAGCATTTCTTTTCAAGAGAACAATCACAATAAAATCTATTAAAAAAATAAAATAAAAAATGAAATAAAAAATAAAAAATTTGAAATAAAAAATTTGAAATAAAAAAAAATTTGAAATAAAAAATTTGAAATAAAAAATTTGAAATAAAAAATTTGAAATAAAAAATTTGAAATAAAANTTTATTTTTTATTTTTTATTTTTTATTTTTTATTTTTTATTTTTTATTTTTTATTTTTTATTTTTTATTTTTTTATAATTTTTTTTTTTGTTAATTTTTTTTTTGTTAATTTTTTTTAAATATTTTCGTTAAAAATTGAAATTATTTATCCACACTTCTCATTCAATCACCCAATAAAGCATCTCCGCACCCTCAAAAACTTCAACGGAATCATGGCCCTTCTCTCAGGACTCCACAACTCTGCCGTCAATCGTCTCAAGTTTACCAAGGAGGAAGTGCCTCCCAAAGAGCTCCAAATCTACAACGAACTTCAAGAGCTCACCAACAGAGATCAAGGTTTCAAGAATTATCGTGAGGCTTTGACCAACACTGGTCCTCCTGCTATCCCATACCTAGGTAACATTTTTTTATAAAAATTTTTAATTATTATTCATTATTTATTTATTTTATTATTTATTATTTTTTGTTTATTTGTTTTTATTATTTTATTAATTATTTTTTATTTTTATTTTTATTTTTATTTTTATTTGATTGCTACTTATGTTTTTACTTATTTTTTACAGTTTTTATTTTTGTTCTAATTGTTTTGTTTTTATTTAGTACTTTTGATTTTTTTATTTTATTTTTATTTTTATTTTATTTTTATTTATTTTAATTTGTTTATTTACAATATTTTAAGACTGTTTTTTTAAAAAATCATTTGGAATATTTTTGATATTTTTTTGAATTCTATTCAAATATTTAAATATTTTTTTTTGTAATTAAATCTTTTTTAATTCAATTAATTTTTTTTTTTGCTTAAGGTACCTTTTTGACGGACTTGACATTCATAGACGACGGTAACAAGGACATCATCAAGGTCGACAACAAGCCTTTGGTCAATCTCTTCAAGAGACGTCTCGAGTTTGACGTGATCTCCAAGATCCAGAAGTTCCAATCTTCCGACTACAACCTCCAGCCCGTCTCTCAAATCCAGGACTTGTTCGACAAGATCAAAATGAAGGATGACGAGGAGTTGTACAAGTTAAGTATGGAGGTCGAGCCTCGTGGTATTGACCGCGAAAAGTTGTTGACCAAATGATTTCAATTAAAAAAAAAAATTTGTTTTTCTCTTCACAAATCTTTTTTTGATTTTGAAAAAAATTGATTTTAAAAAAAAAAGTTAAATCAAAAAAAATTAAAAAAAAAAAATGAAAAAATCTGAAGAAATTTTTATTAAAAAAATAAATAATCTTCCAATTCCTATTGTAAAGAATAATCAAAGATAAATTCTATTGAATCGATTCATTTATTTCTTTTTTTTTTGATAGCATGGTTGCTCCAGTGTTGTATATAAAGACAAAATTTATCTTTTTGGAGGAAAAACAGATGGACATTCATCATTTTCCAATTCAATGTGGGAACTAGATACCACAAAGTAAAAAAAATACATTATTTAAGCAAAAATAACGTATTTTAATCAAAAAATGTTAATCTGGGGACAATTATCAATTATATAGTAGAAGATATTAATCAACCAAAACAAAATTTTCCTTAGAAAATTAATTGAATTGAATAAATAAATAAAAAATGAAATAAAAAAAATCAAAAAGTCAATAACAAAACAAAATTTAAAACAAATTTTGATGAAAAGAAATTTAAGAAATTTTATTTAATCATAATTGTTTATATTTCATTAAATATTATTATTTATATAAAAAATGAGAAAAACCGCAAAATGGGAAAAAGTAATGTACAATTCCAAAGAAGTTCCATGCGAAAGAATAGAGTGTGCATCAGGCTTGTACCAAAACAAGATGATTATATGTTCTGGGTTTGGGGGGAAAAACTACAGCATCGGTTTCTAAATGACACATGGAGTTTCGACTTGGACAAAAAGGAGTGGGAAAAACTCCAAAACGCACCTTATTCTGCAAATTCTGTAAAAGGGTTTGTTGAAGGAGAGTTTTTTTATATAAATGGGACTAAAGATCATGACGAACTGGTCAAAAAACTTTATAAATTTGATTTAATCAAAAAAGAATGGAGCGAGTTTTTAGTTAAAAATAAAATATGGAGGAAGGTTTTCACACTGTTTTTTTGTTTACGAAAACAATTTTTATATTTATGGGGGGAGTGGAAAAGAAAAGCAATCGAGCTTCATCTTGTACGATGTCAAACGAGAGAAATGGAAAGTTTTGGATTGCAGTCCTTACAACAAAACTGAATATGTGATTAGAGTGAGAGATTGTGGTTTTGCGATTGAAGGAGACATTTTTTATGTTTACGGTCCTTCAAACGGAAGCAGAGAGATTTGGGCTTTTGATCTCAAAACGAACCATTGGACAGTGATTCCCTTCAAAAAAAAAAGAAGTGATGAAGCTGTAGAAACTTATAACTGTCATTCTTCTGTTTGCCATCATGGAAAGTTTTACTTGCTTGGTGGCATGACAGACACTCCTTCTGTTTTGAGAAATTGTTATGCCATCAAATTGTTTCAGAGAGGAAAATGGAGCAAAGAGAATCATTTGAGTTTTCCTTCCACTTTTCTAAATCAAGTTTTTTATCTTTCGTTAATTCACATGTATTTCAGAACAAAGTTTCCTCTCCCCAAAGTTCTTCTCCATTATTTATTTCAGTTCCTCTCTCGCAACATTTGAAAACCAAAACTTGTTTTTTTATAAATTAAACTCAATGAGTTTTTGGTCAATAAAAACTTTTAAAAAAAAAAGAAAAGGATTTGATTTCGTTTTCAATGGCCAACAATTTTTTAAAAAGATTTTGAGTTTTTCAAAAAACTTCATCCATAGTAAAGACAATTCTCTAAATTTTATTTATTTTTAAAATTAAGTTAAATTTTCAATTTCAAACATGATAAAATAAATTTCCGAGAATTAAATTTTTATTTTAAATAATTTTTATTTAATTCAAAATTGGTAAAATATTTTAAAAATGATTTTGAATTTGACATTGTCAAAACGAAAAAAAAATCATTAGTCCAAAAAAAAAATTTTCTTCAAACATTTATTGTTTTTCTTCATTTTTCAAACAAATATTTAAAATCTTCAAAAATAACATTTGATTGTTTCGATTCAAAATTAATTATTAAAAAGAGTTTTTTTAAAATTAATATTTGAAAGGGACAAGAATATTAATCTTGTTTTTATTTTTGAGAAAAAAATGATTAAAGAAAAAAAAAAATTGTAAAGATGAGTAGTGATGATGAAAATGATGATATTCGTACTGATACTGAAGAGGATAACTCTGATGATGTAGATGATGAAGATGAATCCTCATCTGAAGAGAAGAAGGAGGAGCCCGTGTTGAATTCGAACATATCATCACAAATGGTAGGACATCCTATAATCTTTATCTTCATATAGTCAATCCAGCTGCTATATTTACTGATAATATAATATTTCATACTTTATTTATTTTCATTTATTAACTCATATATCCATTTATTAAACCACCCTATTCATTCATTCATATATGTAGGCAGTCATGTTGAAGGAAGAAGGAAATAAATTATTCAAGAAGGGAGAATTCAACAAGGCCATCGAGACCTATATCAAGGCCTTGGAACATGATCAAAACAATGAGAATTTATAGTAAGTTAAAAGAAAAATAAAAAATAAAAATAAATTCACAGAATATTAATTTATCAAAAATTTTTAAATTAATTTTTTAATTTTCTTTTTAAAAAAGTAACAACATATCGATGTGCGCCCTCAAACTCAACGACTTCTCCACTGCCATCAACTACGCCAACAAAGTCCTCAACATCCAGGACGGGAAAAACAACAAGGGGTGGTACAGACGTGGCTGCAGCTTCGAAGGAAAAGGTGACTTCTTGAACGCTTACTATGATTTTGAGTAAAATATTTTTTATTGTTTTTTTTTAAATATTTTTTATTTTTTAACATTATTAATTTTTTTTTAATTTTATTTTTTATTTTTCATTTTTTTATTTTATTTTAACATTATTAATTTATTTTTGTCATTTTTATTATTTCTATTATTCGGAACAGAGCAGCTTACAGATTATCTTTGCCCAGCCCTGAAAAAGTCATAACAGAGAAAATGAGAAAGTGCGAGCTTGAAATTAAAAAAAAAATAAAAACTTGGGAGCCCAAATGTAATTGTCATTAATTATTTTATTCATTAATAAAAGTTTAATTTATTTATCATTAATCATTTATTTATTTTTTTTTTATTTTTTATTTTTTATTTTTTATTTATTATTTATTATTTATTATTTATTATTTTTTATTTATTATTTATTATTTATTATTTATTATTTATTATTTATTATTTAATTTTTTTGTATTTTTATTTTTTATCTTAATCAAAATTTTTATTAAATATTAACATGAAATATTTTTGGTGTTAAATTTATTTAATTTATTTTTTAATATTTTATTTATTTATATTTTTATTTTGAAAAAAAGAAATTGTGGATCTATTTTTTGTACTCCAAAAAGCAATATTCTTTTCCTTTTTCGAAAACACCTTCAACAAGGGAGCGTCAACCTACTTGGAAGACCTCAACATCCTCATCAAAACTCCCAACGAGTTCTACGTGCTCCACGGGTTGGGTGAAAAGAAAAAATTTTTAAAGCTGAAAAACTCTCTCATGTCCAAAAATGGTCATTATTCAAAGACAGAAAGATTTGATGAGAAGATGGGAACTCGTTTCGAAGTTTTGACAAAAAATGGAGAAAAAATAAATTTTTTCAATGGTTATGGAAAAAAAGCAAATAAATAAAAATAATAAATAAAAAAATTAAAATGAAACAGGCAAAAAAAAAAACAAGAAAAACACATTAAATAAAAGATTTATTTTTTTTCTTTAAATTATTTCTTCAAAAACTTTTTCCTTGTTAGTATCATTTATCACAATAAACTTTACATTTTTGAAATTGTTGCTGGAAAGGGAATACTTGCCTGATTTTTTGTAGATAACTATTTCTGTGTTTTCATCTTCCCAATATTTCCACACTTGGTCTCCTTTTTGGTCGCTTGGATAAACATAAAAAACTCTTTCATCAAAAGAAATGTGGTTGTTTTTCTCAAAAGTAGATCCTCCAAGCACTAAAAACCCTCCTTTTAAATAAAAAAATAAATAAAAATAAAAAAATAAATAAAAAAAAAATAAAAAAACAAAAAAAAATTGTTTAATTAAAAAAATAACAATAATAAAAAACAAATTATAAAATAAAAAACAATCGAAATTAAAAATAAAAAATAAAAAAATAAAATGAAAAAAATGAAAAATAAAAAAAAATAAAAAAAAATAAAAAATAAAAAAAGTTAAAAATAAAAAAAAATTAAAAAATAGTTACAGGTGTCACGAACAAATTAACTTTTCTTGAAGAGGTTNTAAAACTAAAAAATAAAAAACAAAAAACAAAAAACAAAAAAAATGAGAAATTTAATTCAAATAAATAAATTTAATTCAAAAAAAATAAATTAGATTAAATTCACAAAAAAACTTTAATTTAGTTCTTTTTTTTTTTCATTTTTTTTTTTTTTTATTTACCCTTCATTCTCTCAGATAGATACTCTTGGGTCTTTCCAAAAGTTTTTTTGGGAGGGATCGGAATTTCTTCATTGACTTTTTCAGAAAGCTAAAAAAAAAATTTTGACAATTTAAAAAATTAAAAATTAAAATTTTTCAAATAAAATATAAAAAAAAATGTAATTAATATAAAAAGAATTTTTAATTAAAATATTGATAAAAAATTAAAAATATAATTATTTTTATTTAAATTGAAAAAAAAATGACAAATTTTAATTATTTTTAAAAAAATAATGAAAATTTAAGTACTTGATAAAAAAAAAATAAAAAAATACCTTATGCCATAAATGATGAAACTGGTTATACCTTCTCGGAGCAAACCAAGTGCTGTCTTCAGTTTTAACTTTGATGATATAAATAATAGTGCCTGTCTCGTTGTTGGGGCTAGTAGATCTGTTGATCTTGAGCAACAAGCCATGAGGCGCGTCGAAGTCTTCGTCTTTGCCCGGGTATTCGGACATTCTTTTTGTGTAAATCACATTTTTGTCTTCTTTGGACATCGACAGAAGGTTGTTGCTGCTTCCGATGTTGCTTAGTGATTGGCTGAGATCACTGCTCGTTTTGATGGGTTTAACAGGAGAAGGCTGATATTTTGCTGTCACTGTTTTTTTGTCTAGTTTTTCTAAATTTAAGAAAAAATTTAAAATTGATTGGTCTAAATTAAGAAAAAAAGAAGAAATAAAAAATTTAATTTGTCTTTTAAAATTAAAAAAAAAAATTTTTCATAGTAGATCCTCAATAACAACAAAATTATGATCGATCAAAAAATTATCACAAGTAGGTTAAACAACCGAAGTTGACTCTCAAAATATTTGAAATATTTATTTCCACCCAAGAGGTACTTTATTAAATGTTATGTTACAGGTTTTAAATTGATAAAATTAAAAGAAATCAAAATTAAATTTCAAGTGCTCAGAATGTTGTAGTATTTTTTTATTATAATATGGTGATAATTTTGTTTTTGTGGGATAAAAATTGATACAAAAAAAAATGACTCAAAAAAAAAGATTTTTTTTTTTTTTTTACCCAGAACACTTGGGCTAGACATTGTTGAAGATCTGTAGTTTTTGTTGTCCCACTGATCATTGTTAAAACTCTCTTGAAGCTTACCACTGTTGAAGGTTTTGGAAGCGTGGCGGGGTTTTTTGGGATCAGTAGAGGATCTCTCATTGGTGATGATCTTCTCGATGTTGGAGGATCCAAGAATCTTGTCGGAGGATCTCTCCGTGGTGACTTTGATGGGAGATGTCCTATCCTCCGTAGATTCATAATTGCTGCTATTATTGCTGATATTATTGATATTATTGCTTATATTATTATGACTGGAGATCACCCTTGGTGTTCCTATATGGCTGATTTGATTATATTCATTATTATTGTTGTTATTTGTTTTGTTGGAATCCATTTGCTCAATATTTGTGCTGATTGAAAGATTATTATTCGATAGATTTGTATTGTTGTGATTTGTTGATAATGTTGTTCTGATATCTGTCTTTGAATTTCTATCCAATATCGTGTTTTTCCTCTCCCCTGAATTTCTCACTAAAATGAGCTTTATGGGTCCATTTGATTCATGCAAATTGAGGATGCTATTTTTTTTGGGAGGCAATTTTGGCCTCTTTGTCAATGTTGCGTAGATCTCTGTATTGCTCGTCCCTTCCATATTCTTTTTGATCATAATTGTTTTAGGTCCTCCTGGTGTGAGAGATATCTCTTCATTATCTCCATTGGATAATTGTTTGGGCATTGGTACGGCTATATTTGTTGTCAAATGGTTAATATAAAAAAATTCGATTAATATTCTTGATTTTGTGAAATGTACGTGGTAATTTGGTGGGCTTCTTCTTTTCATACAATTTCTAGAATAAAAAAAGTTTTTTCGTTATCAATTTAATGAGTGAGAATCATAATGAGTATATTTGTCAAAACACATTAAAAAATAAAAATATTATTTTAAAATCAATATGCAAAATTTGAAATTCTTTGGATGATATGAAAATATTTGAATTGAAATTATTTTGGGGAAATGAAATAATTTTGTTTTTTCTTGATGATATATTACCAATAGCTTTTCCAAATAATCCACTCTCTAAATTAAATTAATAATATTTTTTTAGTTATAAATTAATTGGGTGATATATGATTTGATTTGATTATATTAACTTTTTCCAAATCCATTTTCTCTCTATACAATTCTGTTCTGTGTTCCTTCATCAGATCGACCGCTTCTTGAAGCAAGCTTACTTTCTGCATTGATTCTTTAGCTATATTTTTCCAATAGTCAACCTCTTCCTGAATATTCTCATTATTAGGGACCCTTTCAAACATTTTTTTTTATTATACAAATGGGAAATATAAATATATATTTAATCACTGAAAAAAATTCAATTTAGTGAAATTTGAAGATTTATTAATTTGGAATCATTGATTTGGATTTCAAAAAATATAAGACTTTAAATATATGATTTTGAATTCCACTTTATTCTTTAAAGTTTTAATTTTGAACTTAAAAACAAAGAAGTCATTCAAATCTTTCTTCTTGGCACTCAACATTTGCAAAAATTTTCAAACAAAAAACTGCATAATATATAAAAAAAATGGAGAGCAAAACTAAAAAGGTAGATAGATCCAAATGGTTGAGTAGAGTAATATCCACACATCCAGAAGTCAAAGAGATGAGAAATAGATTGAATCCGCTTGATAGAAGTGCAGAATTTGGAAGAATATATAATAAGACCGTCCCATTCCAAGAGGGAGATGCCATGCAATTGATATTACAACATCTCAAATTAGAAGGATTAAAAAAGACAGCTTTGTCTCTTGAGAAAGAGGCCAATATCTCACAGACTTTCAGTGCCATGAATGAAGAGAGCAGATTATCGACATTATTGAAAATTTCAATTAGGGAAACAGAGAAATTATGGGATTTAACAATAGGTATTCAATATTTTATTATTTCCCTCTATAAATTAAATCGATTCAAGACCTCGATCATTAAATGTTCTATAAATTAAACAACATGAATTATATTTTATACTCATTTACACTGATTATCTATTCAATCTTTATAATTTGAATCATAGGGGATAAGGAAAACAATGAAAAACAAAATCTCCAAGAATTGGAAGCCCAATTGTATACCATGGGTGTATTAGAAGAAGATGAGGAAGATAATGAAGATGTAAATGTATGGGATGATGAGGAGAAAGAAGGAAAGAACATCATATACGATGAAAATAAATTGATAAAGGCTTTATCCTTGAATATGATCATACAGAAATTGACTGAAGCAACACAGAAGGATATCAATTTCTCAAAGATTATGATCATGACATATAATTCTTTCGCGACTCCAAAGAAGTAAGAAAAAAATTGAAAATAAATTTCAGAATATATAATTTACTACTCAGAAAATAAAATGTACTACTGTATCCAATATATGAATTTACTCGAAATATTTTTACATCACAAGTGCAAAAATAGAAAATTTCATTTCTAATTGAAAAATTTATTTGTTAATATGATCGATAATAGGATCAATATTAATCAACATGAAAGATGATAATATGATAATTTAAAACTCAATTATCAACAATTAGTATCTTATGTTGAGATATAAAATTGATCCAAATTATATGGTGCATATTAAATTCTCAGTTTTAAATCAATATAAATAATAAAAAAAAAAAAATTTTTTGTTTGAAAAGATCTAAATCTTTTTGTTTTTTGTAACAGATTCTTTGAAAAATTGGTTCAAAGATACCACGTTTCTCCGGGGACTAAGGAAGAAGGCATGTCGGAGAGAGATTGGAAGGCCAAAGTGGTGATGCCCATCAGTCTCAGATGCAGTAACATCATCAAGAAGTGGATCGAGAGCTCTTTCGATGATTACAGCGGAGATTATGAGTTAGTTCAAAAAATCAGGACTTTTTGTGACACTACCTTGAAGTTGGACAACCATCAAAAAATATCCGTCTATTTATTGAATTTCATTGACAAAAAAGTTTTTTTTTTTTAATTTTTTTTTTATTTTTTTAAAAATTATTAATTTAAAATTTAATTTAAAAAAAGAAATTTTAATCTCTTATTAATTTTTTTAAAAATTTTTAAAGTTTGAAAATATTTTTTTTATTAACAATCAATTTTTTTGTCGTTATTATTTCTTTGTTTAATTTTAATTATTGTTTTAATTTTGTTTTAATTTTGTTTTTAAAAATTTATTTTTTTTTATTATTTTTTTAGGAATCGGGAGAAGCAACAGCCAAACAAAATAAAAACTTGACAGTGAGGGAAGAGCCTCCTGTTCCCAAAGTGAACATCAAAACTGTGTTCTCCAACCAATTCAGCTTGGACGAAGTTGATGAGGAAGAGCTTGCCAAACAACTCACCTTGTGGTCTTTTACCACTTATAAAAGCATCAAGTCTACTGAGTTGTTCGGGCAAAGATGGAGTAAAAAAAAAAAAACAATAATTTTCATATTTTTATTTCATATTTATTTTTAAAATATTTGACATTAATTTTGATTTATATTTTAATATTAATTTTACATTTTCCTTTATTTTTTTTTTTTTTTTTTTCATTTTTTCATTTTCCTTAATTTTTTATTATTTTTTGTTTTTTCACTTTTTGATTATTTATTATATTTTTAAAATTTAAAATTTTTTTAATTTTATTTTTTTAATTTTTTATTATTATTTTCATTTTAAATTTTAAATTTTATATTGATTTTTTAATGTTTTATTTTCATTTTATTTTATCAAATAATTACTTTTTAATTTTATTATTTATTGACAGGTAAACCTAAGACAAGACATCTCGCGCCCAATGTCATGAAGATGATCAATTCCTTCAACTACATCTCCAACTGGGTTTCTCAGACCATCCTCACCAAAGACAAGTTCAGGGAACGTGTAAAATATTATGCCAAATTTCTGAGAATGGCTGATGTAACTTCAAAACTTTAATTAATTCTCATTTTTTAGGATTTAATTTTCAATTTTTAATTCTTTAATTTCTAATTTTTTAATTTTTAATTTTTTAATTTTTTTTTGACTACAAAATTTATTTTCAATTTTTTGTAATTTTTTTGTAATTTTAACATTTACATTTATTCATTTTTTGGTTTTCTTTTTTCGTTTTTGATGAAAAAATATATTTTTTTAAACACAGATCATTTTTTGTTTTATTTATTTCATTTTTAAAACAATCTTATTACACTATTTTTATTTTCATTTGATTTGATATTTTTTTTTTAATTTTGAATTCAATTTTAATTTTTCTTCATTTTCTTTTTGATCAATCGTTTTTATTTTGATTTGATTCATTTTTTTTAATTTAAATTTTTGTTATAATATTTTTTATTTTTTATTTTTTATTTTTTATTTTTTATTTTTTATTTTTTATTTTTTATTTTTTATTTTTTA
>JAMYWO010000007.1:63368-154310 GCA_024220525.1 Cochliopodium minus | reverse complement strand
AAGAAAAAAAAAAAATTTAAGAGAAAAAAAAAATTACAAAAAATTTATCATTTTAAAAGAAAAAATTGAAAAAAAAAAAATTTAAAAAAATAAAAATTTTTAAACAAAAAAATATGTTACCTTGTGGGACAATCTTCTTTTCAAGTTTCAATTTGAGGGCATTGGTGCTCAAGAAAACAGAAGTCCTGGAGTTTTTCTGGACCAACAAGTTGTAGCAAGGGTTGATGAAGGAGATGGGGGAGAGGATGTTGGAGTTGTTGGTGGTTTGCGAAGACAAAATTTTGATGAGCTGACTTTCTACTGGGTTGGGCTCTTTGCAGAAAAGCTGGTAGAAATAACGAAACGATATGTCGAACCTTTTCAAAAAAAAAATAAATAAAATATAAAAAATAATGTAAAAATCAAAAAAAAACAAATAAATAAAATAAATAAAATAAATAAAATAGAATTATTTACAACAAAAATTAAAAAATCAAAAATCAAAAAATGAAATAAACAAGTTTTGTTTATTTAAAATTAAATAAAAATTTAATATAAAAAAATAAATAAAAAAAAAAATGTGAATATAAATAAGTTTAAAAAATAAAAAATGTTAATAAAAAATAATAATAAAAAAACTTTAAAATAAAATCAAAAAATAAATTTTGCGAAATAAAATAAAATAAAATTAAAAAATAATATAAAAATAAAATAATAATAAAATAAAAATTATAAAAAAAAAAAAATAATAAAATATTTTTCATCGTTTACCCAGACCAATGATTTTCTTTTCTCCATATCAAGTGAGAGACCTGAATGGTGTTAACTTGGTTGTTTTTGTACATCGAAAAAATTTGAGAGGCCTGCTTGCTCTTCAAAACACGAATAGAGTCTTTTCTCGTAGTTTCTCCATAAACAAAAGCGGGTTCCTCTATTAAATCATTTCCCGGAATATCTGTTGACTCCTGTCCAAATTCAAAATAAAAAACATAAAATGCAATAAAAAATAAAAAAGTAAAAAAACATTTAAAAAAAAATACAATAAAAAATAAAAAAGTAAAAAAAAATAAAATGCAATAAAAAATAAAAAATGATGAAGACAAAAAATATGAGATTTTAAAAAATGATTTTAATTTAAAAATATAATCAAAATTTTAAGAAAATATGAATGAAAATGAAATATTTAAAAAAATAAAAATAAAAAAATAATAAATGAAATAAAATAAATGAAATTATGGAATCATTTATTTAAAAAAAATTAAAAATAAAATAAAATGAAAATAAGAATAAAATTAAAAATTAGTAGAATAATAATATAAATAAAATATAAATAAATAAAAATAAAACAAAAAAATAATAGATATTAAAAGTAATAATATAGTATTAAATAAAATAATAATAAAATAAAGAAAAAAAAAATAATAAAATAATAGATGAAAATAAAATGAAATAAAATTCAATAAAAATATGGAATCATTATTTAAATATTAAAAATAAAATAAATGAAAATAAGAATAAAATTAAAAATTAGTAGAATAATATAATATAAATAAAATAGAAATTTAATAAAAGTAATAATATAAAATAAAATAAAATAATAATAAAATAAAGAAATAAAAAATAATAAAATAATAGATGAAAATAAAATGAAATAAAATTTAATAAAAATATGGAATCATTTATTTAAAAAAAAAAAAAAAAAACAAAAAAAAAAAAATTAAAAATTTTACATCTAACAAAATTCTCCACAACAAAATGTCGTAAATTTCTCTTTCTTTGTCCAACAACTCTTCCTTTTCAAAATCCTTCTTGTTGTCCAATTCATTCCTCAACTGCGATGCGTTCTTCTCGTTGTAATTGACGTTGGAGTTGGTTTTTTTGGCGGGGCGAGGGTTGAGGTATGATGACTTGAACTTGGAGAACTTGCAAAGAAACTCTGTGATTTTTTTGGGGATGTCCTTTAATCTCCTGTCAAATTTTATTTAAAAAACTTTTTGTTTACTTTAATCTTTAATTTTTAAAAAAAAAAAAAAAAATATTTCAAAAAATCATAATTAAAAAGTTTTATGTAAAAAACAAAATCATCAGCCGTACAAGAAAATTGATTTGAAAAGTATATAATAATTAAAATAAATTTATTTTTCAAGAGAGGTTTAAATATCAAAATCTTGAAACTTTTTGGTAAAAATAATTATCAAAAAATAAATTTAAATCAAAAAATTAATGAAAATAAAAAAAAAAAAACAAAGTTTTTAAAAAATAATTTAACCTTTAATTTTAAAAAAAAATCACAAAAAAAATNTTTTTATTTATTTTTTTTATTTTTGTTTTTTTTAATTTTATTTTTTTTTTTTATTTTTTATTTTTTATTTTATTTTTTATTTTTTATTTCATTTTTTATTTTTTATTATTTTTATTTTATTTTTTATTTTTATTTTTATTTTTTATTTTTATTTTATTTTTTAATTTTCATTTTCATTTTTATTTTTGATTTTTTTTGATTTTTTTGATTTTTACCATTTTTGATTTGAGAAATCTTCTTGTCTAAGGGAGCAGTCTGGTTGAAAGAGAGGTTGACCTGCTTCTTGGCATCCTTGGCGATGAAGGAGTTGTATATTTCGATCGCATCTTTGTCCAATGAGTCGGAAGTTCTGTATTCATCCACTCTCTTTTATTTTAAAAAAAAAAAATTTTGAAATTAAAAATCAATAAAAACGAAAAACAAGTCAAATTTTATTGAAAATAAAAATATAAAATAAATAAAAGTGCTGAAATAATAAATAATAAAAAAATGAAAATAAAAGAATAAAATAAAAAAGATTTAAAAATGTTTAAAAATAAAAATAAATAAATGAAATAAAAATGAAAAAAAATGAAATTAAATGTAAAATATAAAAAATAAAAAAATAACAGAATAAAAAACAAGAAAAAAAAATAAAATAAAAAATTATTCAAAAATAAAAAATAAAAAAAATAAAAAATAAAAAAAATAAAAAATAAAAAAATAATAAAAAATAAAAACGAAAAAAAAAATAAAATTAAAAAATGAATGTAAAATATAAAATCAAAAATTAGAAATAAATAAAATTAAAACTGAATTTTTAAAAAAAAAAAAAAAAAATTTTTTTATTTACAATATAAAATAGTAGATTTTCTTCCATCCTCAAACTTTGAGCAACACTGATGAAGTTTTTGTCCTGAGACTGTAAGAGCTCTTCGAGGGAGGGAGCCAAGTTGTTCTGGGAGGAGACGTAGTCGAAAGAGTGGGTGTTGTTTTGATCGTGAAGGCCGTATTTGCAGCTGCTTTTCATCAGGGCGATGCACAAACGATCTTGTTGTTCTCCATAGTCCTTGAAAATAAAGAAATATTTAATTGAATATCGATTTCAATGAATTATTTTTTTTTTTTTGTTTTAATTTTATATTTCTGAATTTTTTTGATTTCATTTTCATTTTTTTATTTTTTTATTTTTTATTTTTTATTTTTTATTTTTAGTATTGAGATCGGAAATGCCAACATACTTGATGATGTACTTGATGATATTCCCATAAATGTCCGAAGATCCCTCGTNTTTTTTGATAAAAGAATTTAAAAAAGTGATTTTTGCTGTTTAATTCAAAATAAAAAAATTATTATTCTTATCTCAATCTTTTTTGTTTGACAACACTTATATTTATGTTTTGAGATTTTAGGATATTGGAAATCCAACTCTAAAATGTCAAAAAGTATTCCAAGAAACAGAAGAATTCTTTCAGGAATAGTGGTTGTTCACTTTTGTCTAATTTTTAGGAAAAAAAAAAAATCTAATGAATGTTTCCAGTCACAATTCAATCACTTCTATTAATCTTTATAATAATGATATTAGAGTTGAGATGAATGTTTCCCAATCCCAACCAAAGATTACAACCAAAACCAAAACAAAAAGAAACAGATTATGATTTCAAAATGCATCACAGCAATCAATTTGAAATTTGGTTAAATAATAACCAAAAACAAAAAATAAAATAAATTAATGAACAATCAAAAAAAACATTTTTTTTTCAAATAAAAACAGTGGAAGAAATGGTGATTCAAAGAAAATAATTAAATCAAAATAAAAAATAATTTATCTTTCTTTTATCAAAGAAGTTTTTTTTAAAAAAATCAATCTGAAATTTCCAAAGAAAGTTGCAACATGATTTTGTTGACTGACCTCCTCAAGTCGTACTGAGAGACTTGAGAGAGAGGAGAGGGTTTGGAGATGGGATCAGTGGTTGGGTTGTGAAGATTATTACCATTCGATAGTTTTTCGAGGGAGTCAAAGCAATCCAAGGGGGATCTAAAGTAGGTATGAAGTTTTTTAAAAAGAAGAAAGAAACAGAAAAAAAATAAAAAAAAAATAGGATATAAAAAAAATCAAACAACAACGAAAATGTTTTTATAATTGCAATAAATAAAAATAAAAAATAAAAAATTTTATCAATAATAAAAATAAAAAATAAAAATAAAAAATAAAATAAGAAATAAAAAATAAAAAATGTCAAAAAAAATAAATAAAATTTAGAACAAAAATGTTCCAAATAAACATAATTTAAAAGTAAAAAACAATTTAAAAAAATGAAAATAAAAATTTTTTTACTCATTTTTTTCTAATACAGGTAGATACAATTGATACAAAGCAGGGTCGAGCTCTTTGAACAGGAAGTCGCAACTGAGGGAGGTTTTGTTTTGCAAAGAGTTGGAGGCCAACGCCTTGATTTTGTTGAGTCTTTTGAATGCTTCAAATATGTAAGATGAACTGAAATGAATCAAAACACCTTTTAAAAATAAAAATGTAAAAAATTAAAAAAATAAAAAAATAAAAAAATAAAAAAATAAAAAAAATTAAAAAAAAAAATAATTAAAACATTTCATAATAAAATTATAGAATATATAATATTTTCAAAATTGAATTTTTACCTAGTGTACTATTAATTTCGTTGTCATAAAGCCATTCGAATGAGGAATCGTTAGATTTAGCTAAATTAATAAAAATAAAAAAAATCACAAAATAACAAAATAAAAAACAAAAAATTAATAAATTAAAAAAAAGAAAGAAAAGAATGTTTTACGGGATGTGGCATCCATTCATCATTCGAGAGGCATTTCTGTATGCGGCCATCGCTTGATCGTTCTCACCTTGGGCAGCAAAAGAATGAGCGAAAGCAAGCCTTTTAGAAAAATGTTTAAAATTACAAAAAAATAATAAAAATAAATATAAAAAAAATAAAATTATTAAAAAATAAAAAAAAAATAAAATATAAAAAAAAATAAAAAATAAAAAATAAAAATAAAATAAAAAAATAAAAAAATAAAAAAATAAAAAATAAAAATAAAAATAAATAATAATAAAAAATAAAAAATAAAAAAATAAAAAATAAAAATAAAAACAAAATAATAAAAAATAAAATAAAAAATAAAAAAAAATAAAAAATAAAATAAAATATTTTAACCAAGCTTCTCCAAAGTTAGAATCGAGTGTGGTTGCCTTTCTGAAAAAATTTCGAGCAGACTCATACCTTCCAATCAAAAAATAATAACACCCCACTGCGTACCAAGAGAGCGGAAGATTAGGATTTTCTTCCGCCAGTTTGTGGGCTACGTAGAAAAGTTCCGTTTTCATTCCTAATTCTACTAATGAGGATAAATGTAAGCAGAATATGTTTGTTTCGAAATTGTAGGGATCTACTTTTAAAACCCTTTACAAAAAAAAATTTTAAACAGGTAAAAATTAAAATAATCAATAAAAATGAAAATAAAAACAAAAATAAAAATAAAAATAATAACAAAAATAATAACAAAAAATAAAAGTTCTACAATTAAATAAATAAATAAAAATCACCAAAAATGTCACAAAAAATCAAAAATCAAAAATAAAAAACAAAAATCAAAAATCAGAAAATAAGAAAATAAAAAAATAGAAAATAACAAAAAATCAAAAAAAAAAAATTCAAAATATAATATTTTTACAAAAAATAACAAAAAAATCAGAAAAAAAAAATTTACTTGGAGGTGATATCAAAAACTTCTTGGTGGCGATTATGATGAAAATAAATGAGAGCATAATTTTTGAGCAAATGAGTGTTATTCCTAATGACATGTTGATTGACTTGAAGTTTGTAAACCTCTTGAGGTAAAGGCAAAGGTTTTTGGTATATGTTTAGTTGTGAGCAATAAAACTCGTTGAGCCATGTAGGGCAAGTATTGTTATTATTATTACTTGTATTCGAAAATTTTGAAATCAATTTGTTTTCCTTTTTTAATTAATAAAAAATTAATTTCAACTTTTTTTTAAATTTTTAAATTTTACAAAATTTTTTTTTTGATTTATTTATTATTTTTTAAATTAAATTTTTATTATTATATTTAACATTTGATTACTTCTTTGTGATCCAACATATGTCCGACTGTGAGACGCTCGAATGCTTCATAACAATAAACATCATATTCCTATTGAAAATAATAGAAAAAAATGAATAAAAATAATTTTTTGATGTTTTTTTTTTGTTTAATGTAATTTATTTAAACTTAAACCCAATTTGTTTTCAATTATAATTTAATTTGTTATTCAATTATAATTTAATTTACTTTTGTATTAATTTAATTTTAATTTAGACATGTCCAAAAATTACAACTTTGTTAGCGGATATTAATTTAAAACTAACAAATTTTGAACTGTTGTAAAGTTTTGAACATCTCTAATTTTAATTTGTATTTTTATTACCAATGCTCTTTTATACCAAAATGCTGCCTTTTCTCTGTTTTCGAGGTTTTCGTAGGAAAGACCCTTGTAAAAGTACATGGAAGCTTCCGTCGACACTTCCTCATCAATCAAATCTTTAAACTCCCTCTTTGTGGAAGCGTATTTGTCAATCAAAGAGATGCAATCTTCCCACTCTTTCATATCTATCTGTTTTTTTTGAAATATTTATTTTATATAAATATTTAAATTTTTGGCGCAATCTATAATGACATTATATTTTATGTAAAAATGAGTAATTATAGGTTTTGATCCACAAGATATTTGTTCCCTGATTCATACATAATCTCCTTTTAAAAATTATATTTTGGTTTACCATGCATTTCACTGCCAATAGTCTGCTTTTTGAATATTTCAACAAATCGTTAGTATCAAGCAAATGTATTGCCCTCTGATGTTGTTTATCAAGATGATATATTCTTGCTAACATATATAAATACGATTTCTTCTCTATAGGATAAATAAAATGTTATATAAAATCTATATCAAACATGTTTGAGCCAATGATGCTATCATAAACCAATATAAAAAAAAAATTTCATTTCTTTTTTTTTGCCTTTTTCATCCTTTGAATATTCGATCAATTTAGATGCAAATAACGCTGCAGAAGTAAATAATTCTTTTTCAATATATCCATTCACTCTTAGCTTTAATTCATTAATTTCAGTTTCTTTCAACATTATCAATTTTTTTTTAAATAAATTAAAATAAAAAATAAAAAAATTAAAAAAACTTTAAATAATTTTATTATAAACTAAATTTTTGTTTCTTTTTTTGGAATTTTTCATTTTATTCATTCTCGTCTTGGTTTTCTTCCTCTTCCTCTTCATTGTCTCCCTCATCATCCTGCTCAAGATCAAGAAAGTAGATCTTGTTAGAAGAACACAAAGAACCCAAACCCCTAGAACTACTTACAGAAAGCAATTTTGCATTGAAATCAAAGATTCTATTCTTAGATAACAAAGAATCAATTTCAACAGTTTCATCTTCAAAAGAAAACTCTTCAAAGTCGTACAAGGAGAGTTTGGAATGAATTTTGGGGTTTTCTTCGGTTGGATCACATTTGTAGAGAACGAGGAAAGAGTTTTTCTTGTAGTAGGAGAGGGAGATGACTTTGGAGTTTTCTGGGAGAGTTAGGTTGATATTTTTGAACTGTTTGTTTTGGTCAAGACTGTAATAACAAAGCAAATTGATAACTAAAAGAATAATATAAAAAATAAATTAATCAAATAAAAAATAAATAAAAAATAAAATAATAACAACTAATAAAAAATATGAAAAAAAAAATAATGAATAAAAAATGAAAATAAAAAAAAAATTTTACCATTTTCGCTTTTATTATAAGTTATTAATGAAATAGAATGATCATTGTGTATTTGGTGAGAAAGTATGTTCTCTTCAACATTTCCAACGAGCAAAAACTGAGAATGAACATTGAAGAGGCTGGAAAAAGCCTGGGAAGGTTTGGAAAGAGTCTCCGCCTTTGATTTTTCCAAAGCGGAAAAGAGTTGGAAGATGGAAACGGAATGAAAACTCCTTACAACCTCCTCATCATCCTTTGACAACAACTTGGAAAGTTCGCCAGTGAACAAAGAATCGGAAGAAAAACGGTCAAAATCGAAAGTAGACTCAGTTGATTTATCCAACAAAAGTTCGGATACAAAGTCAAGAGATTCTGGCCATCCTATGGAAAGAAACTCCAGAACCAAATTGTCATCTGAAGACTTTGTTTTCAAAGAAGAACACATCCTAAGTTGTTCCCTGAGCTGACTCTCGTCAAACTTTGAAGCTTTGAGCATTTCAGTTAGCTCCCTTCCTCTGAGAACCCTCATCAACCAATTTGTGAAAGCAAGGAAGAGCTTGTTGTATTTAGAAACGTAAAGTTGAAGCTTGGAAGTTTTGTAAACGAGAAACCTGCTCAGCGAAATCATCTTTTCGATCTGCGAAGAATTCAAGCCCACATTCTCAAACTTTTGCTTCCAAAGCGAAGAACAATGAAGCTCACTCAAAGCATAAATGAGTCTTTGGCAAGCAGGCTCTACATTTTCCAAAATGAGTTTTAAAATGAAGGAGCAGCTCTCATGGAGGATTTTCTTTATTCTTTCTATTCCCGATGTCTTCAATGTACTTTCAAGCCACACTAAGGTTTCTCCTTTGTTTGCTCCGTACACAAGCAAGGGGATCAGTTCGTCTGTGTAGCTTATTTTGTCTTTAGATGAGTTTTCTTGTAAAGATTTGTTTAGTGCTAAAATTTTCTGGTTCAAAGCCTCCATAGCCGAAATCCATTTTTCCCTTTAATGAAAAGAAATTTAAAGTTTTTGAAGTTTTTTTAGATTTTAATTAAAAACAAAACAGGAAGTTTCAAATAAAAAACAAAGAGTGAAAAATAAATCAAAAAAAAAAATTTTCTTTTTCAAAAAAAAAAAAATCAATAAAAAGTTTTTTAAAGAAATGATAAAACTGAAAAAATTTTTAAAATTGAAAAATAAAAGAAATGCTACCTACATAACTCCAATCCTTTTTCTATATAACTCATAAGAGAAATGACATTAGCAGATTGCTTGGCAATTTCAGAAAGCTCCATCTTTCTCTTCAAGATGATAGATGTATCGAACGTGATCAATCTCTGCGACGCTTTTTGATCATTATACACAACACTCAAAGATTTGAGATCAGAGGACAAATAAGCTCTTTGAACTTCTTCGATCTCTTTGACATAGTTGTCCAATTTAATCTCCGACATGAAAAAATTTCCGTATGCATATAATTTGATTTGATTTTTTGTATCTGCTGCAAGGAGGATGTTCAATTTCGATTGTGAAAAATCAATTTTTTTATTTTTTTGTTTTTGTTGCTTATTTTCATCGTCCTGATCCTCATAGGGTTTCAATGATGGAAAGAACACATTTTCATCTCCATACATCCTTTTGTTGCTTCTGCTCCTTTCTTCTTTCTCCTCTATCCAATCAAGATACACTATTTCTTCCTCTCCACTTTTGAATGAGGATACGCAATCTCCTCCTTCTATATCAAAGATTCTAATTGTTCCATCCTCAAATCCAACAGCCAATTGTTTTCCTTTAAAAATATATTTTCATATAGAGGTTGAATTTTGGAGGTGAAATATGTTATATTGCTTTATATTAAACATTTCTTTTCAAGATATAATTAAAAATACCATTTGTATTGTATATAATTGTATTTCCTTTTAATCAATTGATATATAATTCAGAATTATTTTATATTCCCTTTATATCCATTTACCATCAGTTCTCCAACAAATGGATGAGACATTTTTCTTTTCTTCTTTTTCTCCTACTTGATTTGAAGAATTTATAGTGAGTATTTTCTGATAATTCAATCTATGGATAAGTATATCATGTTCCTTGGTAACAATAGCAATCAAATCCATAGTGGAACACCATTTCTTCATAATAATACCGTTCTCATTTATATTTTTTTCAAGTTCTATATGGAAATTGGATTTTATGATTGATTTATCTTCATCTTCTTCGACAGACATCAAGAAATATAAACAAGAATCTTTCTAACAATAATTTTTTATATTTTTTGAAAAACAAAATAAAAAAAAAGCGCCAAATAAAATTTTATCAAAAAGAGCTCATTTGAATTGGAATTATTAAAACGAAAATCAAAAGCAAAATGGAAAATCCAATTTAAAAATAAATAATTTCTTTTTTTACTTTGCAAATAATAAATTTTTTTATTCATTTTCCAAAAACTTTGTTTTTTTTTTTATTTATAAGACAAAGCCCTCAATTTGCTTTGCAATTTTTTGAGCAATTTTTCATCAGAAGGGTTGAGAAATTTTTTATTATTCAAAATACCAATAGCTTGACGAAGTTTCTTCTTCTCTTTCTCATCATTCTCCGACAAGGTCAAAGAAGCCTCATTGATATCATTATTAGTTTTCCAATTTTTATACATACTGAACAACATTTTCCATTTTTCTTGTGCGGATTTACCCTTCATCTGTTCGCTACTTTCTGTACGCATTAATTTCAATTGTGCAAGATCCTCATCGTCCAATACCTTTCTGTTTACCATCAATTGAGGGCTATTATTAATTCCTTGGCTGTGCAAATCGTTGGAGGATTCGCCGCTCGACTCAAGTGATCTTGATAGCGCGTATGGCAAGCCCATATCTCCCAGATCCAATGATTTTTCGAATGATAGCAATGCTTTCTTTCTGGTGGTTCTCAATAATGCTTCCAATCTTCTCAATTCTCCAATTTGATTCTATAAAATTTAAAATTATTCAATTAAATTTCAATTTCATCGATTTTTTTTAATATTATCATTCCTATTTAGAAATATCTCAATTCTAATTTCGAAACAAATATAAATTATTTTTCTTATATTTTCTTTTATAATTTAATATTATTTATTTTGTGATCAAAATTTAAAATAATATTATGGTTCAAATTTATATGAAAATTTAATTATTGTAATTTAAATTTTGTATTTACTTGAACTTCCATCAGCTTTTTGTTTTTGTCTGTTGTATCGTAGCGGATATCGTAAAGTCTTTCTCTTACAATATGAATTTTTTCCAATAATTTCTTCTCTTCATTATCAAATACTTCTCTATTTATTTGGTTTTATATATTGTTAATTTATGAGAATTATAAAGAATATTTTTGTGCGAATATATATATATTTTTTATAATAATACCTTTGTTTTGCATCTACATTTATCTTTTCTTGCATATCATTCTCATCAAAAAGATCATCTATATCTTCTATTTTCTTTGGTTGCATTTTTAATTATTACTTTACTCCTCTGCTTATAAAGAATTTTTTTTTATTTTTTATTAATTTTTATAAAACTGAATTATTTTTATACTGTTTTTAAATTTAAAAAGCGAAAGCAAAAATGTTTATGATTAGATCTTTGAGACTTCCCAAACTGTATTAATTTTCAAAGAAAAAAAATAATTCAGTTATTTTTTACAATAAAATAAATATTAAAAAAAAATTTTGAGATAAACACTTTGTGAAAGATAGATCAATTGAAATGGATGAAGTAAGATGATTAAAATCAGATTAAATTCAATATAAAGAGATATTTGCTCAAAATCCTTTATAATCACATATTATATTCATATATCAATAAAACTCTAACTTATTTGCTCATCTTATTTAATATAAAAGTATCATAAAGAAACTACACTTGATAGAAAATCATCAAAGAAGAAAAAAACAATGCAGAATGATTTCAAACCTTCAGATTCATTATTGATTCCATTATTTGAAGGAATAAACACAAATGAAACTATAAATTTCCCAATTAAAAAGAGAGAGAGGATTATTGAAGAGAATGAAAGTGAATTGTTGGATACATACAGCAATGATGATTTACATTTGAATAACAAAGATGATTTGGAAAGATTAGATAAATATTTGGAAATAAAAGGATATCTGGGAGAGTAAGAGANTTTTTTGTTAGTGGATTTCAAAGAAATTTGGATTATCAAAAAATACGATGTAATTATGAAATCCACGCTTTGATGTGTTAATCAAATCACTTTATTTCATCAAAGAAATAACTTTCATCATTCACAGAAATAAATCTTTTCATATAAAAAATTAATTTATTGATATTAGATACCAGGTAACATTTTTTTTAAAAACAACAACTTTCAAACAATTATTTAAATCCATATTCCAATAAAGTCGGTTATCCATCAACCCCTCCTTCACTTTGTCTTCCAGGGCTAGACGGAAAAACGGAAAAAATGTACAGAGGAGGTTTTATTTGTTTAGATTCTCATTTTCTCCCTTTGTGGGGAAACAATACACCTAAATTTGGAATTGCTCATTCTTTAGGTAACGTACTTTAAAAATATTTTTTCTTTTTCTTTTTATTTTTTTTTTTATCAAATTTTTTTTGAAGCTCTTGGTTTGTCTCAATGGTTGGCTTGTGAAGTTCCTTATTTGGTTAATAAAGGATCAATATTTCCTATTAATCTTTGAACAAAATAAAATAAAAAAATTATTTATTTTGTTTTAAATTTTTAAAAACAGATTAAATTGATAACAGATATAAAAAAGTTTCAATTTAATATAGTTTTATTTAATTTATAGTTTTATTTTTGTCAAAATAAAAATAAAATAAAAAAAATTGAAATTTTTTTCAAAATTTTTTTTGTTACTTCAGTTAATTGATTAAAATGGAGATGATTGATATATATCCATCAGAAAAGATAAGGGTGATATTAAGCAAAGATGTGATCTTTATAGAAGCTTCAGATAAGCAGAATACACCAACCATTTCATATGATAGAGGGACAGGAGCATTGATGAACACATATTCGCCCTCGATGTCAAATAATCAGATCAATCTGATCAAGGAGAAGATATATAATGTGCATGGGATCATAGGAACGGTAAAGATGTACTCTGGAAATTATCTGATGTTGATAAAGAAGAGAATATTGGCCACTATGGTCGATAATCATCGCATCTATAAAATCATAAAGGCCAAATTGGTGCCCATTTCAAACAACAAGATCTCAGAAGAGCAGAAGAAGATAGAGAATTCTTATCTGGAGTCATTGGAGAAGATCTTCAAGAAGAAGGACTTTTATTTCAGCTATGATTACGATATCACCAATTCGCTGCAGAGGATGGACAATGAGAAATACAAAGAGAAAGATTATAAGCCATTATATCAAAAGCTCGACGATATCTTCTTCTGGAACCATTTCTCCACCACAGAATTAAGAAACAAGAGATTCGATCAATTCATCTTGCCTATCATGAGGGGATGCATCCAGGTTTTCACCTATCTTTTTAACGGTGTTCCCTGCAGATTTGAGCTCATCTCTCGTCGAAGCAGACACAAAGCTGGAACACGTTATAGAACGAGGGGCATTGATGAGAATGGACATGTAGCTAACTATGTCGAAACAGAACAAAGAATATTTTTTAAAAAGAAGTAACCTTCTTTATTTTTATTTTTATTTAAAATATTTTTTTAAAGATCTAATTTTTTCTCATTTCAAATCTTTATTTTTTTTTTATTAACTTTTTTTTTAGGTGGACTTCACTTGTACAAACAAGAGGAAGCATTCCTTTATACTGGGAACAAACGGGAAAAGGTTACAGACCTACCCCAAAAATCATACCTAATAAACAACACGTAAATTTTTTTCTGTTAAAATATTTTTTTTTTGATTAACATTAATTTTATTTTTTTTATTTATTTTTAATTCATTTAATTTATAATTTTCTATTATAAATTTTTTTATTTATTTAAATTTTTAATTTTATTATTTTTATTTTTATTTTTTATTAATTTTTTTATTTTTTATACTTTTTAGTTTTATTAATTTTTTTTTATTGATTTTTTTTTAGAAAGAAGCATTCGATAAACATTTTGAGAATCAAATAGAGAAATACAACTCACCTCAAATAATAGTGAACCTGTTAGACTCCAAAGGACCAGAAAATACCATCACGCAAGCTTATGAGAACGAGATAAGAGACTGTGTGAAGTTTAAAGATCAGTTGATTTATCATGCTTTTGATTTTCATTCTCAGTGCAAGAATAACCAGTATCAGAACGCTTATTTTCTTGTTGAACATATGAAAGAAGAAGTCAACAAAATGTCTTATTTCAAAAAAGGTAAAAAAAAAAATTAATTAATTTTGTTTTATAAATAAATTCTGAACGTAGAAAATAAAAAACCAATTAATTTGAAAAAAATAAAAAATTGATTAATTTAAACTTTATATTTTTTAAATAAATAAATAAAGTAAAAAAAAATGTTTAAAACATAATCATTTAAAAAAAATTATTTAAAAAAAATTATTAAAAATGAAATTATTCAACAAATAAAAATCAAAAAAATAATGAGGAAAATTTTTTTAAAAAAAAATATTAAAATGATTATGATTGTTTTTCTTTCAGGTGAAAAGAAACAATGTGGAATTATTAGAACGAATTGCCTTGATTGTTTGGACAGAACCAACTTGATGATGAGCGTCTTCGCAAAGACGAGCATGTTGGCTCAGTTGGCAGAGTTGGGGAAGGAAATAAAAGATGTAGAGACTGAACATCCTTTGTTGGACTCCCTCTTTAAGGATGCTTGGGCTAATAATGGTGATTATATTTCCATGCAATACGCCGGAACTGATGTAAATATAAAAAAATGAAAAAAAATAATCAATAAAAATTAAAAATAAAATAATATAAAAATATCAATTACAAATAATAAAATAATAAAATAAAAATTAATAAAAAATTAAATATTATTTCAATAAAAATTAAAAAAAAATTAATAAAAAATTATATTATTTCAAAACAAATTAATAAATATTTATAAAATAAAAGAACAATTAATTAAATATTATTTCGATAAAAATTAAAAAAAAATTAATAAATATTGATATAAAATATTTATAAACCTTGATTCAAAATAAAAATTACACAATGGATATAAATTAAAAGTAACAAAATAATTAAAAATCAAAAATAAAATAAATAAAGAAAATTGTTTATAAAAAATAAATATTATTTCAAAAAATTAATTTAAAAAAAAAAAACATTTTTTTGGAATAATAGGCACTTAAAGGAGATTACACGAGAACAGGAAAGAGAAAAGCAAAAGGAATAATGAAGGACGGGGTGAACAGTGTGACAAGATATGTCAACAACAGATTCAAAGACGAAATGAAGCAGCTCACCATCGACATCATTTGCGGGAAATATATTGTCGGTGTCAATGATGATTCTATCTTGATTCCTTTGAAGGAGCAGTCCATTCCCACTGAACATATCACTGCTATGGATGTTTGTGCTTCTATGGTAAAAAATAAAAAAATTAAAAAAATTAAAAAAATTAAAATTTAAAAAAAATTAAATAATAAAAAATAACAATTTAAAAACAAAAATAAAAAAAAAATAATAATTATAAAATAAAGTTTATTAAACATTTCTTCCAAAAATTATTAAAAAAAAAAAAATTATAAAAAAAAAAATTTTAAAAAATAAAAATGAGAAAAAAGAAATTAATTTTAAAAAAAAAACGAAATATTAAATAAAAAAAAATTATTTTTTAAATAGGTGTTCAATGATTTTGATGAAAGACCGGAGACATGGATACTAACTTCAGTCAACAACAAGCAAAAAGAGCAAACGAGAGTGTTCCTGGTCTCGCCCAAAGCATACTACAGATGCAAATACAGCTTCAGCAGCCAGAAAATCGTCCGCTTCAAAAGAGTACCCTTCGAAAACCTCCGCGTCATCCACTACGGACAAATAAAATCTTCCTCTAAGAAAAACTGTTACGGACTTTTATTCACTTCTATCGAAAAAGATGAGATTTATCGTGACATGTATCAATCTGATGGAATTAAGAACAATTATCTCAATCTTTCTGGTCAGGAGATCATTCTTGTTATTGTGGAGACTATCAGACAGGCTTATTATGATTTGAATAATTCCAAGAGTTTTCCCGAGTTGAAGGAGCAGGAAATTGTAATTGACAAGAAAAAGGCTTTCAATATTTCTAAGAATTCCTTGTTTTTGCCCGATAATTGATTGGTTATCAAAGAAAAATGAGTTTTTTTTTTTTGAATAAATTCTTCAAGAAATTTTCAAAAAAATGTTTTTTAACAAACTTTTTTGTTATCTCTTTTTTTGCATACTTTGGAAGATCTTTAACTCAAAATCTAAACTATTACCAGGAGATTAGATTTGTCTTTTCAACTTTAAAAATGGTAAATTCATTATTTTAAAAAGTTTTTGGATGTTATTATTAAATTAATTCTATACCAAGCATAATGTGCAAAATCTATTATATTTTTTGACAACGTTGATATTGTAATTCAGAGAAATAACTATTAAATTTAATATTAAATAAAAAAAAAAATGGAAGAGAATATATTTAAATTGGAGGATCTAAGAAATGAAAAATTATCGAAACAATTCTGCGATAATCTTAAAGAATATGGATACACCAAATTGATCATCACCTCCAAGGAAGCAGATATCATCTCCAAATCGATGAAAGCTGCAAGAACCTTCTTGGATAAAGATATCTCCTTCAAAAAGAATGATAAGATAGCATATGATGAGCTGATAGAGATGGGATACCTCTTCGATCAAAATCTCAACAAAGAATTTCTCGCTATAAAATTAATGGGCAAAGATAAAGTGGCTCAGGAGGATCTGGATGAGGATATAAGTATTCATTCGAAAATATTATTTGAATGTCTAGAATCTTTATCCAAAGAATGCCTCAAATTTATTGCTCAAGGTAATATTTTTTTTTTATTTTTTATTTTTTTATTTTTAATTTAAAAAAAGGTTTAGAAATTGAAAGTGAAAAACTTTTAGGTTTGACAGATTCAGAGTTGAGAGAAGATGAGATCACATCTTCATTCATGCATTTTTTTAAATATCACAATAACAAAAACATCATCTCTCAATCAACACAATGTGTCCCACACACAGACAGTGGATTTGTAACATTAATTCCCATCGCAAATAGTCCTGGTCTAGAAGTAAATGAAACAAATAAAAAATTTCTTTTTTGTTAAATTTCATTCAAAATTAATTTAAAATTTTATTTTTAATTTTATTTTTATTTTATTTTTAATTTTATTTTTATTTTTAATTTATAAAAAAGATTTTAAATTTGTTTTTAATTATTTTTTAATTTTTTAATTAAAAAAAAAAAGATTTTAAATTGGAAAACATTCAACTTTGATAAACTTGAAGAAAAAAAGGATACAGAATACTTGCAGGTAGCTGTTATGTTGGGTGAGACCATGGCCAAACTGACCTGCTTACACTTTCAAGCATCAGTGCATCAAATAGTAAGAAAAAATGATTTGGATACAAGATATTCTTGTCCTTTCCAGTTGAGAGGAAGACCTGATGCTTGGATCGATCCTTCTTCCTTAAATTGTAAATATATAAAGATGGATAAACATTCTGAAGAAAGAATAATGATAAAAGATTTTATCAATTAATTAATATTAAATTTAATAATAATTAATAGAAATAAAAAAAAAATAAAAAATATAAAAAAATGTAATATTTAAAAATTAATTTTATTTTGTTTGCCCTTTTATTATTTTAAAATAATTTCAAGAATAGAATTTTCCACTTTAAACTTGAAAGGATCCTCCCAAGACTTATCAATCAAAGTGCCCCAATGAAAGACCTGCTCAATCAAAGAAGAAATGCCGTTCTCATTGAGGGACTTAACAAGAGAAGTCTCCGCGAACAAAATGTTACCCAAACTAACAAAAAGAGCGAAAAGAGCTTCATTAATTGAATTCAAGTTTGTTGAGAGATCATTAAAGATTTTTTTGGTGTTGAGATCTTCGATTTCGGTTGTGGGTTTTGGCCCGAGCTTGAGGGTTTGTTTGACGAGATCTTCCCGCATGCTGAGGAGGATGGGGAAGACGTTGATGATGAGGAAGGTGCTGATTTGGTTTCTTGCCTCGAAAGTGGCATACTTTGAAGGGATGACAGACAAACTAAAAATAATAAATAATAAATAATAAATATAAATAAAAAAAAAAAAAATTAAAACATAAAAATTAAATCAAAAATAATGAATGAAAAAAAAAAATAATGAATTAAAATTAATAAAAAACATAAAAATAAATGAATAAAAATAAATAAAAATAAAAGATAATAAAATTAAAAATAATGAATTAAAATAATAAAATGATTTGATAAAAAAATGATTACTTGAGAAGTATTTTGGAGATTTGAACAAAAATTTTAGGATTTTTGGTTTCCAAACAATAATCGATATACTTGAGGACATTGTCCAAATTCTTGAAATAAGTTCCGTTGTTGACTTTATCATGAAGAGCAAAGTTGTTGACGAGACACTGTGAAGTGACGAGAAAGATCTTCCAGGAATCCTTCTCCTTCTTGTAACGAAAGGCAATCTCGATCAAAAGATCCGCTCTTTCGGCGAAATTGAGCTTAGAAAGCAACTTGTAAGAAGCGCTGTTGAGAAGCAAGATTTTGAAGAGATCTATGCAAGGGACAATGGTAGGGAACTCCCAGAAAAACATTTTGTTGATGAAAAGATCGATTTCGTCTTGTGTGAAAAAAGTTTTCTCGTTGATTATTTTAGGAGCAAGATCGGAGAGGACGAGAAGATCTTTCTCGGTGAATCCGTACGTCCCTGTCACTTTGACGCTGAGCTTTTTGATGATATTGACGAGCTGTTCGGAGTTGAAGGATTTTGTAAATACAAATTCTGTGATAGGGAACAAGGGTTTGGGTCTTTTGCAGACGCTGTGGAAAGGGGTGATCATTTTATTTCCACAAGTCATGCAAGGGACGAATTCTTTGTTCTTGGCTTCTTCTACAGGTGCGCCAGTAGAGTTGTGACATTTGTTGCATCCGAAAATAATGATTGTTTTTTTACAAGTGTCGCAAGACACGTAGATCTTTCCTGTGACGAAAATCATTTTGCCCTCACATTCGTCGAAAGGACAATCTTTCTTTATAATTCCCTGAGGGTTCTCGAAAGTATGTTTGCAATGTTGACAACTCAGCTCGACTTGTAATTTCGGAAAGGTGAGGACACTGTCGCAACGAGAACAGCTCATCCTGATGGAAATCTTCTCTTCGTCCGAAGGGTCAGAAGGTAACAACTTTATTCTGACCATCTCGTTCTTCTTCTTGACAGCAAGAATGACTTGTAACCTAAAATCTGGCTCAAAAGGATACTTTTCGAAAAACCTTTCGGCGATGTGTATCTCGTTTTCGCCATAGTTCCAACCGATCCCACAATCTCTGATATCCATGTAAAGATCATAACTCTTGTTGTCAACCAAATGTTTATAACCACAAGGGCAGATAAAAGAGGGCTCCTTCTTCAACCTTGATCCATCCAGATCGCTTCTCGTGGAGAAATTGATGAGCAGCTTTTTTAAGCGAGGGAGCTTCCAATCTTCAAAGTCAAAAGGTTTCAAGATTTGTTCGAGTTTTTTTGAAACATTGATTCCTTTAGGAAACGTTATTTGGCATTCGTATGCAGTCAGAGATTCCAAGTTGATGATGAGATGTGAGTTATCATTCATTCCCTCCAACTCTTCCATGTGGCAGTTTCTTGGCACAATATTGGTTTTTGGTTCGATCATTGAATCATCGAGATGTTTGGTGGTAACATGATGGTTGTGATCCAATACCTTCTTTTCTATATGAATATATTCTTTCAATTTCTCATTGGTGATTGTGATATATGCTGATTGAATGATTGGCCATGATGGTGTGGGTTTTCCTTTTTTTTTTTTTTGATATTATGAATACATTGAAAAAGGAATACAAAGGAATGATTAATTAATTTACCAGAAAATCCTACAATCGGAACAAAATGATTTTTGAAACTTGATGACCAACATATTGCCAAAGGTATTTTTGATGAACACTATTGAAAGATAAGATTCAATAAAAATCAAGGTAGAAATAGGATATAAATTTGAAGAAATGAAGGTTTTTTTTGTTATATTACTTTGATTGGATCATATCTGATTGGTACAAATGTTCCAGCAACTCCAGTTGCTCCTATTCCAAAATTATCAATATCATTATCAGGTGCATATAGAATGATAGGTCTCTTTATCAGGTTTGATAAGGCGAATATATGAATTGCTTTTTATTGTTATAGATTGTTTTGATAAAAAAATATTATTTTTTGATTTGGAAAAAAAAAAGAAAATATACCTTGCAAATAGCTCCCATCTCTTTGTAAAATATGGTTTTAAAGAATTATGAGTTTAAAAATTTTATAAAATTTAGAGTAATTTTGAAAAAAATGAAAGAGAATTTTCCATATTTCTTTTCATAAAATATATCTCTTTCTCCATCTATCATTGCAAATATATTATATGATATTGAATTCATTTATTGTTATGTTTTTTTTTTTTTCAATTTTCTCTTTACCCTTTTGCTTGTTTGATTACAATTTTCCAATCATCTTCTATCTCATCCAATTCTTCATTTGTAAATCCTGTTTGAGCGAAATATTTCTTATAAAAGTTTTCATTGTTTGTTATTTCAGAGAACATCTTTCTCCTCAAGATCTCATGCCAATCTTCTGTACCCCACATTGCACGGGAGATAGCTCTCAACAAACAATTTCCGTCTCCTTCAGTTCTGAGTGGAAAGAAAATTGTATCTTGATTTTTTATGATTTGTTTCACTTGAATAGGAATGTGTTTATATGCTTCCTCATCTATCAATATCTCTGCCAAATTTTTTTGTGTTTTATTTCTATTTGTCACATCTGGAAGAAAGAATGTGAGATCAAATGGTGGCAATTCATCTCCAATCTTTGGATATTCTTTTAATAATGGATTGACTGATCCTAATACACAGAATATACACATTTATATTTTTATATTTTTATTTTTTGAATTTTCCCAAAGTAAATTTGAATTATCTTTCCAAAATTAATTTTTGATGTCAAAACAATTTTTGATATAATCCAAAATTCTAAAATTATTTTTCTTTATTGTTTGTGGAAGAATTGAAGCTAAGAACAATTAAGAAATTTTTTTTTTATTTTTTTTAATTAAAATTTTATTTTGAATAAGTGAAGAATACTCCAAGTGATTCAAATGATATTTTATCAAACTTATCTATTCAATTAAACATAAATCCAGCTTTGAATATTACATGTTGAGAAGTATTTCAAAGAAAAATAAAAAAAAAAAAATGAGTTTCAAAATTTTTCAACCAAACATACAAAGAAAGAAACAGAATATTCGAGATTGAAACAAAATAAACAATATTTTATTCCAATTCAGTTATATGTTTTATATTTACATTTGATAAATTACGTGTGACAAGAGAAGAAAGAGTGGAACCAAAACCTACTTCAACGAAATCGGAAAATCCCATCTTCTCAGATTCTTTCAAGCAACCATGGAAATCAACAGGCTTTATGGTTTGAGTGACAAGATTATTTTTGATATCATTCACCTCATAATAAGGTTTGCAATCCAGATTCATAAGGATAGGGATTGTTGGATCCAAAAATTTCCAGTGTTGATCTTTTGTATCCAATATACCCTTCATAACATTGCATACAGGATTCAATAGTTTACAATGGAAGGGCAATTGGACATTCAAAGGGATGGATTTGAATTTATATTTCTCTTGTTTTAAAATATCGATCAATTTGCTGATGCTATGTTTGTATCCACTTAATACCACTTGTTGAGAAGAATTTATATTTGCAATTTCAACTATATCCTTTCCATTGTTCATATCATTTATATTGATGAAATTATTGATGTTATCTACTCCTATTTCTCCAACCAATGCCATCATTGATGTTTCAATTCCTAAATTAATATTCCAAAATAAACAAAAATCATAAAGAGATTAGAATACAAGAAATAACGGATATCCAAATTGTTTATATTGTTATACAATGTATCGATTTTGGATGATTAATACTCATCTTTTAGGATTATGATATTTTTGAATATAAAATTTATTTTTGAAGAGATTGAATCAAATCTATCTTACCATCTTTTTGTTTCATTTTCAAACATTCTTGCATTGCCATTCCTCTTTTGTTAACAATCTCTATAGCATCTTCAAATTCAATCATATCAGTGACAGTAAGTGCCGAAAATTCACCAAGGGAATGCCCTATTGTAATGAATCTTTCAACATCTTTTTCCCTATTGAATTTGAAGTTGCTTTTCTCTTGATATATTTTAAACAAAGCATATGAACAAGCCAAGATAGCTGGTTGTGAATATTCACTTCTTGATAACACTTCATTTTCTCCATTCATCATTATCTCGCTCAATTTTATTCCTAATACACTGTCCATTTGATCGAATATGCTTCTTGCTACTTTATATTTTTCATATAAATCTTTTCCCATCCCTATTTTTTGTGATCCTTGCCCTGGAAATAAAAATGCAGTCTTTTTATTGAATCCTTTTAATGCTTTGTTCATCTTTTGCCTATTTTTTTATTATTTATTTATTATCTATTTATTTAATAAATTTTTCAGCTAAAAAAAAAAAAAATTATTTTTGAAAATCAAGTAATCAAACTATTCAAAAAAGATCAATTTTAATTCAAAGAAACTTTAAAAAATCGCCTTGATTCTTTTAAATTCAAAATCAAAAAAAAAATAGATAAGAAAAGAGTTCTGATTGGAATACATTACCTCAATTTCAAACTTGATAGTTTTTTAATTGAAAATTTGTACAATAAATTGTGATATTTAGTGTTTAAATAAGTATCATGTTTGTCAAATCTTGAGATTGAAGGACTTAAATTTAAATTCCCAAATAAATGTTTTTGAAAATTAAAAAAAAATTGGTTGAAAGAATCAAAAGATACCTTCAATTTAGAATAGATTCTTCAATAATTGTTATTCAAATGGGAAATGGAGAAAATAAATTCGATATGCCAGAAAATGAGAAGAAAATAAAAAAATTATTCAAGGTAATCCTTTATTAAATTTATAATCCCTTTTAATATTTCTTATTTTGAAAGAAATTTGATGAGGATAAATCTGGGAGCCTCGAGATAGATGAGTTTAGGAACGTGATAGAAGAAATGTTGAAGAAAGAGAAGGAATTGAATCCATACTTTGAATTCTATGAAGAAGTATTTGATGTAAATAAAAAAGAAAATGAATCCTAATTATTTTTTAATCTGAAATTTCTAATTTAATAAATTTTTTTTTTATTTTAAATTTTAATTTTAATGATTTAATTTTTTTTATTTTAAAATAGGATTGTGATGTGAATGGAGATTGTACCATATCTTTTGAAGAATTCAAAAATTTCATGAAAAATAAAAAGTTGGAAGTGAAGATAAGAGTTGAAGAGTCAATAAATAAAGAAGACAAAGAAGGAATAGAGGAGCTGATAGAAAAGGAAATTTCACAGTCAGACATGAAGAAACTTTTCTTTCATTTTGCAAACCCCAAAAAAGAATATCATCAGTATGATCTCCAAAAAATAAGCAGACTCTTTGAAAAAGGATTGAATGTGAACAAAGTAGATAATAAAACGGGAAATTCAACGTTTCACAAGTTTTTATTGGATTGTGTGAATCCTAGTTTGAGATTGGATATTTTGAAATTGTTTTTGAAGTTCAAGGGAGATCCTAACCTATTTTCTGCAAAGCAAAAGAACACCCCTTTTCATTTGATGGCAAGGAATGTCAACTCTAATTTCAACTGTTTCCAACTCTTTTTTGAGAATGGAGGAGATTTAAATCTCAAAAATGAATCAAAATTAACTGTCTTTCATTTTGCGATGAGATACAATAAATCTATCAATTCTGGTAAATAAAATTTTAAATTTTTTTTTTAAATTTTTAATTTTTAATTTTTTTTTTTTTTAAAATCATTTTTTTTTTTTAGAAATGATAGATCTTCTTTTCAAAAATTTAAATTTTGAAACATTACAAAATGATAAAACTTCAACCAACATTCTTTTTCATCTTATGAATAATTTTGAAAACATATCTTTCAGCTTTATCCCACTCGTAAAACAGTTTTTAGAAAAAGGTGTATGTGTCAATGCGCTGGACGGTCAAGACAGCATTCTCCATTTAGTATCGGAAAGCCAAAAAATAGATTCAAAAACAAAGAAAGAGATGATAATGCTACTTTTAGAAAGAGATTGTGATCCAACTTTGATCAATTCAACTGGAAAAACTGCTTTTGATCTTTTGGCTTACAAAGATGTTCACACTAAATTTCTGGATGAAGGTATTATTCGTTGTTTTTTGGAGAAAAAGATGGATCCTAATTACCGACCAAAACAAAACATCGATCACAAGAACTTCTTTCATATTTTCAATGAAGAAAAAATATCTGATTCTATTCTTGAAAATATGCATTTATTCATTCAATTTGGATTTGATTTTAACTCTAATGATAGACCTAATCAAGATACTATTCTTCATATTTTGTGTAGAAAGGAAAAGAGATCGGAGAATTTGAACAATGTGATAAAGTTGATAGTTCAGAATGGTTTTGATACAAACACTAAAAATTCTTTTGCAGATATTCCTCTTAATTGTCTTTGCCAAAGTGAAAGTATTTCTTATGACTTACTTTCTTTTTTTATGGAGATGAAATCCAACATCAATTTGATAAATTTGAAAAACAAAAACTCTTTCTTTTCTTTCCTTGAAAAGTACTCGAATTATTGTAAAGATAATAATCTGATCAAATTGTTTTTGGAGAACAAAGCAGATTTAAATCTTAAAAACAGCAATTCTCAAACTTCATTACATTTTGCTAGCAAATCTGCACCCAAAATAGTTAACTTATTAATTGAAAATAATGCAAATGTGAACATTATTGATAAAGAAGGGGATAGTCCTCTTCATTATTTCTTTTTTTCTAAAAAATTAAAAATGAAAACTCTTGAATGTTTGCTTTCGAGCAAATGTGATCCAAATTTAGAAGGTTCAAATAGAAGAACAGCCCTTTGGTTATCAACAAACCATAACTTGTGTACAGTTGAAATGGTAGAACTTTTGTTGAAATACAAAGCTGATCCTTATATCAAAGATTCTCAAATGAAGAGTGATTCAATTGAAAACATAAAAAATCACAAAAACCAAAACTTGAGTGATTGTTTATCTTTGTTCAAACAAAATAATTTTTAATTTCAAAAATGGATTAAATTAAAAGAAAATATTTTTTTTTTTTATTTGACACTATCAAAAAGTAAAGGAATTTCTTCTTCATCTTCTACTTTGGCTTTTTCGTAAAGCTCAAACAAACCAGTACCCAAAGGAATAGGCTGACCTAAAATGATACATTCACTGACACCACTCACACTGTCCACTTCTCCAAAAGCAGCTGCGTCGAAAAGATGGTCTCCTGTCTTTTCGAAAGAGGCAAGACTCATTGTGCTGTCCTTTACTTTTTCCATACCAAATCTGTTGATTCCAAGAATTTGTCCAGTGTAGGTCATTTGATCACCTAATTAAAAAAAAAAATATTAATAAAAATAAAATAAATAAATTTAAAATAAAAATAAAACGAAAGGAAATTAATTTTTAAAAAAAAGATATTAAAATGAAATAAAATATGTAAAAACGAAAATTAAAAAAATTAAAAATGAAAAAAATAAAACGAAAATTAAAAAAATACCAATAAAATTTAAAAAGGAACAAAATTCACAAAATAAAATAATATTAAAAATATGTAAAAACGAAAATTAAAAAACGAATAAGATAAATTTCAAAAAAAAATCAATAAATAATTTTAAATATAAAAAATATTATACCAATCAACAATAAATGACGAATATCAATGTCGATACTGTGACCCTTCATGGTGGTATGAATCTCATTGATCAAAACAAAACGAGCAGCCTCAATGCCCAAAACCTTTTCAATCTCAACAGGATTGTTGCTGACAGTGTCCAAACCATTGATACCCTTAGTAGTCATGACAGATCTCAAGTCAGTACCCTCCACCAACAAATTGTAGAGGAACTCGTCCTTTTTGATGGAGGTGTTGTTGATGACGGCCCTTTCGACGGTGCTGATGCCTGACACGATGATGTTGCACACTTCGCTTTTGACTCTTTGGAGGAAGAAGAAGGTGGACTCTTTTGATTTTGATGGCAGTGTTATTTGAACTTTCCATGTTCCTATGCTCTTTACGTCGTCACTTTTAAAAATATTAAAAAAAAATGACAAAATTTAAAAATAAAATAAAATAAAAAAAATAATAAATAAATTAAAAAATAAAAATAAAAATAAAAATTAAAAAATAAAAAAAAGAAAAATTATTTACGTTTTTAATTTAATTTTGCTGTAAGAAGATATGGATTGTGCGACAGAGGTGGCGTCAATGTCTAGGAAAAGAGCCTTAATAACCCTCTTGTCCAACTTTATTTCTAAGTAGCTCCCTAAAAAATAGAAAATAAAAAACAAATAAAATTAAGAAAAATTAAAGAATTATTTAAATAAATGAAATTTGAAAAAAAAATAAAAAATAATTTGAAAATGAATAAATAAAAATAAAAAAAATAAAACAAAAAATTAAAAAATAAAATTTGAAAAAAAAATTAATTGAAATTTCTTAAAAATAAAATATAAAAATATAATATAAAATAAAAAATTAATTGAAATTTCTTAAAAATAAATAAAAATTAAGAAAAAAAAAATAATAATAGAAAAAAAAAGAAAAATTGAAAGAAATTAAAAATAGAAATAATTTTTATTACCAGAGGATTGGTAAACTTCAGAAATGTATTTGGTCACATCTTTGAGCAAAGTCTTTTCCAAACGAGACTTGACCAACCTGGCGACCTCTTCATTTGTGCCGTTGATGAGGCTGGCGGTGATGACAGGGGTGGCCATTTTGCTGGAGGCGCCAATGATTTCTTTGATTCTGGGCACTCCCATGGTGATGTTCATTGACGCGATTCCCGCAAAGTGGAAAGTTTTCAATGTCATTTGGGTTGCTGGTTCTCCTATTGATTGTGCTGCTACTGCTCCCACTGTTTAATAAAGATAAAAAAAAATTTAAATTAAAAAAAAATTAAAAGATTGGAAAATTTTTAATAAAATTTATTTTTAATAAAAG
The DNA here is from genome assembly GCA_024220525.1 of Cochliopodium minus. Taxonomy (NCBI): domain Eukaryota; phylum Discosea; order Himatismenida; family Cochliopodiidae; genus Cochliopodium; species Cochliopodium minus. The sequence goes on along the minus strand of JAMYWO010000007.1, from coordinate 126,949 downwards.
TAAAATTAATAAATTTTTATTAAATAAAATAGAGCTTAAAATTGGAATATATAAACAAATTTTTATTAATTAAATTTTTATCAAATAAATTAGAATTAAATTTTAATTAAAAATTTGAATTTAAGACATTTTTTGAACTGAAAAAAAAAACTTAAATTAAATAACTATAAAAATTAAAATTTAGAATTCAAAAAAACCAAAAGAATCAAATTTTTTTTTTGAATTTAGGTTTACCTGCAGAACCATACTCAGTGACGGCCTTCCTGTACTTCTCTTCGCAAGTCGTAAAAAAGATTTTGACCTGCTTGTCAGTGATACGAACCAAATTGTCCAAAATGGTGGGGTCGTCAGAAAACCTCTCAAACTTGGTCTCAAACTGTTCGAAGAAGCTGGGAGAATGAAACTTGGTTTTTTTGTTGAAGATTTTCTCGAAGAAAAAGTCTCTCATTTGCTTCCAAAACAATAATTCTATTTTGGAGGATTTGTTTTCGAGCTCTTCTAAGAGGTTTTCGACCATTTCTCGGAAGAGGGATGGTGTGAGAGGATAGTTTTCTTTGTCGGGGTTGGTTTTGATCACTTGGTTTAGCACTCTGCTAAAGTCTACTGGTTTTTGGTCCGATTCCATACTAAATACCAAAAAAATTTAAAAATAAAAAATAAAAAATAAAAAATAAAAATTAAAAAAAATTAATAAAATAAAATAATATTGAAGATTTGAAATCAAAATTAAATGGAAATTTAAAATCAAATGAAAAATAATTGAAAAATTCAATATAAAAAGAAAAAAAAAAAATCAATCAATCAAAAAATTAAAATTTAAAATGCTTTAAAATAATAATAAAATAAAATAATCAATAATAAAATAATAAAAATAAAAAATGATAAAAAATAATAAAAAATAAAAGATTTAAAATCAAAATCAAAAAATATAAAATCAAATTTAAAATGATAAAAAATTAAATTTTAAAAAATCAAAATAAAAATTTTCAATCCTTTTACCTTGAAGGATCTAACCCATCATCACCATATGTAAGTGCGAAGAGTTGTCCTGAGGAATTTCTTACACTACCGTCATAGTGAACAACCAACTCTTCGAGAGATTTAACCAACTTTCTTTGAAGGTAACCTGTATCTGCTGTTTTGACGGCAGTATCAACAAGTCCTAGAAATAAAGGTAATCAATATTTTTATTTTTAAATTTATTTTCTTTCTTTGTTATTTTTTTAATTTTTTGATGAATTATTATTTTATTGTAATTTTTTATTTATTTTTATTTTTATTTTCTTTCTTTGTTATTTTAATTTTTATTTTCATTTTCATTTATTTTTAAATTTATTTTCATTATTTTATTTTTATTTATTTATTTTTAATTCAGGTTTTTATGAATTATTAATTTAATTTTTATTTTGTTTTATTTTATTTTTTATTTTACATATTTATTTATTATTTTTTATTTTTATTAATTTTTTTTTTATAATACCTTCTCTTCCTGCCATTGTGTGAAACAAAAATTCAGAAGGGCTAATACCAGTGAAAAAACTGTTCTCAACAAAACCCTTAGCATCAGGTTCTCTGGAGTTAACTTTGAAATGAGGCAAAGTTCTGTCAACGAAACCATAAGGAATTCTCTGTCCAAAAATGGTTTGTTGGCCGACACAAGTGATCATCTGAGAGATGTTGAGGGAAGATCCTTTAGATCCGCACACTGCCATTATTAGCGGAGAATTGTTTCTTGGTAAGATCTCCATACATCTGCTACCACATTTTTCTCTGATGTCTGAGAGTTCTTTGTTGAGGTAACTTTCAATAGATTCTTCCTACAAAATCATTTTAATTTAATAATTAACATGAGATTAAAAAATTAATTTAAAACTTATCAAAAAAGTTGAAATGAAAAATTGAACAAAATTAATTTTTTACTTTAAAATTTTTTTTTTGAAATTATAGATAGTAAAATCTAAAATTATCATAATTCTTTAAAATTAATTTTTAAAACTTTAAAATTTGTTTGTAAAATTGATCTATAAAGATACAACAAATTATTTGTCGATCAATTATATTGTATCTTGGTTGAGTTATAAAAATTGATCAAAATAGTATGGAGCATGTTTATTTTTTTTTTATTATTTTTTTTTTTATTTTACCATTGTACAACCCGGCTTTCTTGGAAGTTTGTTGGTTTTAAACTGTTCGATGAATTTTTTGCATTCAACATAACCAGCAGAAACGATACCTTGTTTGATTTTTTTCAATTCTTCTGAAGGGGTAACCTATTAAGAAAAAAAAAATTTTAAAAATAATAAAAATATATGAAAAAATGAAATTTTTTAAACAATAAAAAATTAATAAAAATAAAAATGAATAGACTTTAAATAAATCTGAAAAAAAAATTTTAAAAAAAAATTCAAAAATTTTAGAAAATGATTACATCTTCAATACCAATCGAAAATCCAAAGTTCCCAAGAAATCTAGCACATAACTTTGCCAAAGCACTCATTTTTTGGGCACAAACTTTGTTCCCGTAATCTCTGAACAACAAGTGATACAAACAGTTTTTACCCACGCCCAAAACTTTCTTGTCCATGACACCACACATCAACTCACTGTTATTGAAAACGACATAAGTGTCTGCGGGGTCTTTCTCTTTCAAGTTGCTTTTGTATCCTTTGGAGTCTGTCTCCAAGTTGACGTAGCTCTGTGATTCACGTGTTGGTCTCAAAAGAACTCCGAACACTTGTTTTCCTGTCCATAATTCTACTGGTTTGAATATTGCAGGGGGAGGTAGATCAATGTCCTAATTTTCAACAAAAAATTAATCAAATAAATTATTTAAAAATAAAAATAAAAATAAAAATAAAATAATCTTAAAACAAAAAATAAATAAAAATAAAAATAAAAAATCAGAAATCATAAATCAAAAAATGAATAAATTTAAATAATAAATAAAATAAAAAATAATATGATAAAATTTAAAAAATAAAAAAATTTTACCTCATCTGCATTACAGAAATATGAGCATAGCAATGCAAATTGTCCTCTGTCAAAAAATCTGTCTTTGTTGGAGAGCAAGTAAGAAGCGGTGATAAAGTCTTGGATGGGTTTGATGAGAGATTCTCCATTTTTGGGGGTGATAAGATTGTTGGTGACACCCATGAGCAAGAGTGCTTCTGCTCTTGCTTCTTCTGTTTGAGGTAAATGCAAGTTCATTTCATCACCTAGAAACAAAAAATGTAAAATTAAAAAACAAATTTTAAAAAATTAAAACAAAATAAATGAAAAATGAATTAAAACAAAATCAATAAAACAATAAAAATAAATAAAAATAAAAACATATAAAATGAATGTATTTAAAATAAAAAATAATGAAATATAAAACAAATAAAAGAGATGAAAAACAGAAAAAATAGATCATAAAACAAACAAAAAAAAATTAGATAAAAGTAAAAAAAAAAATTGGAAATAAAAATTATTTACCATCAAAATCAGCACAATAAGGTTCGCAGACACATTCATTGAATCTGAAAGTACGATGAGGCATGACCTTGGCTCTGTGACACATGATACTCATTTTGTGCAAAGAAGGCTGACGATTGAAAAGAACGATGTCTTCATCGATCAAATGTCTCTCGACGATATCACCAATGGAAAGTTCCTTGGCTTGTTTCTCGACGATTTTAGGTCTCAAATTGAATTTGAAGCCTGTGTTTGCCTTTTCTACGGATATTGCACCGGGATGCACGTCTTGTCCGTTCATCACCATTCTTCTGAGTCTGTCGATGTTGTGGCTGGTCACTTTTTCGGGGAAGGTGAACACTTTGGCTGCGTAGATGGGAACTCCTACTTGGTCGATCATAAGGTTCGGATCGGGAGAAATGACTGTTCTTCCCGAAAAGTCGACTCTTTTACCTTTTAGTTGAAAAAAAATAAAAAAAAATAAAAAACATGATAAAAGGAAATTTTAAAAAAATATTTTTAACAAATTTGAAATAAAATGATATAAAAAAGATAATCATTTAAAAAAATAAACAAAATTAAAAATAAAAATAAAAATCAAAAATAAAAAGAGTAAAAAGATTACAAAATAAAAAAATCTTTTAAATTTGTTTTTCTCATTTTTTTTTTTTTTACCAGAAAGATTTTGTCTGAATCTTCCTTGTTTTCCTTTAAGTCTTTGTAAAACACCTCTGTTGGGTTTATTTTGTAAATTGTTGAGAGATTTGGCTTGGTCACTGTTGATGTAAACGGTAACGAGAGCTTGCAGTTGTTCCCAGTCTTCCATCATGATGGGTGTGTTTGCTCCTTTTTCTATGTTGGACAAAATGGCAATGTTTTTATCCACTATGAGCCTTAATGTGGTTGTCAAATCGTCTTGGTTAGATTGTCCTCCATCCATCTTCGAAATAAACAAAAATAAATTAATCAAAATAAAAATAAAAAATAAAAAATAAAAAATAAATGAAAAAATAAAATTGTGAATTAAAAAAAATAAAAAATAAATGAAAAAATAAAATACAGAAATTTTTAAAAATTAAATTTTCAATTAAAAAAATAAAAAAAAAAATAAATTTTATCAAAAATCAAAAAATCAAAATAAATAAAAATTAAAAAAATCTAAAAAAAAATTATTTTACAGCGACGGTTGGTCTTATACAAACAGGAGGAACAATCAATTCGGTGATGATCAATTTTTCTGGTCTACCTTTTTCAGGAGGCATGTCCAATAACTCGCAGTCCTTTTTTAAAAAAATTGAATTAAATAATTTTAAAAAAATAAAAAAATAAAAAAATAAAAAAAAATAAAACAAATAAAAAAGTAATACCAAATCACTCACTCTTCTGAAAAGATGTAAGATTGATATACTATTCAAGTCTTCTTGTATTTTGTTGATATGAGTTCTCAAGTCTGGAATTCCATCCATGGCATTTTCAAAGTCCTGATGCCAAATTTCTATCTCTTCGTCATGTTTTTTTCTGAAAAAAAAAAATGAGTGATTTAAAAATATAATTAACGAAAAATGTTTAAAAAAAAAAATGGTATAACTAAAAAAAATTGTTAATAAAATTTTTTTAAAAAAAAACGTCATAATAAAAATGTCACATAAAAAAAATAATGGAGAATTGTCAAAAGTTTTTTACTTGTCAAATTTGTTATGTATTAATTTGGTTCCTTTGGATTTAACTAAACCGTTCAACTCACCACACCAAGGACAAACTTTGGTTTTTTTGCACAACTCGACAATTCTCTTTCTGACCTGCTTTCTCTTCAGCCTGTCTGATTTGGTTTGTCTGATCTCTATGAGGAACTGTTCGTATTGCTTTTCGGCCAATAAAATGCGGCAGCATGTTTTACATATTTGGTTGATTGTGTTGCACAGAATTTTGAAGTAGCCTATGTGGTAGACTGGCAGTGCTAATTCTATGTGACCGAAGTGTCCCACACAATCTTTTTTTTTTTTAAAACAAATAAAATTGAGATAAAAATAAAAATAATATTATTAAAAAAAAACAATATCAAATTCAAATCTCATCTAATCAACATTTGAATTCAAAAAATTAATTAAACATTATTAAAAAAAAAAATGAAAAAAATGTAAAAAAAAATAAAATAAATAAAAGTTTATTTTGGGTTAGCCTCATTATATAGTAACAGATCAATGAATATGATATTTATATTTAGGTAGGTCAATATTAACTCAAATAACATTACAAAGAATTCAGAATCATATATTTAATCAATCACTTTAAAATAAAGTGAAATAAAAATTATGCCATTCTTTCAACATAATATTCAACATGAATTAAATTGATCATTCATTCTTTGAAATGGATTTAGTAAAACAATGAGAAGATAAGGTCTAAAAAACAAGAAAATTGGAAATGTCATTACCTTTGCTTTCCAATCCACATGTTAGACAATTTTTATTTCTATCAGAAACACCCTAATAATAAAGAATGAAGATATTAAATCGTTATAAAGATGATATATCGAGATATAAACAGGATTATACAAGCTTTATTGATATATTGATTGAAAAGTTACCAATTTATCATCCAATACACCATATGGAGCATTTACATTTCCTTCTTCCCAAAACATATTTCTTGTTATTTGTACATGTGATAATTTCAAGATATCTTCCCCTTCCATCAATCCAAATTCTATATTATCTCTAAATATAAAACGGTCAAAAAATTGATAAAAAAAATCAAATAAAAGTGGATGTATGTACATCTTTTTTGGTGTAGAATCTCTGAAGAATTGTTTTTTAATGCTTGGAGTTATAACGAGATCTTTATCAATGGGAGGGATATTTGTATCTATTAAATTATTTGGATTAACATTCTCAGTTATTTGAATATCTTTGATTGTTTCTTCGATTATCGCTTCCTTCATTTTTTTTTTATTTTTTTATCTAGTTATTTGGCAAAGTTTAATCAAAAATACTTTTGAAATATGAAGAAAAAATCAAGAAAAAAAAAGATTCAACCAAATTACATCTCTCAAAAAGGGTGAAAAATAATACAAAGAAGGTACAAAAGATATAAATAAAGAAATTAAAGTTTATTTATCAGAAAATTAAATCAAAATAAAAAAAACTTTATAAAAGAAGATGGGGATCACTTATCATCACTATCATCCATATCTTCTTTCGTAGGTTTTTGTTCATCAGCAAACTTATCAAACTTAGGAACATTAATGCTAGGAGCCAAGAAAAAGTCTTGAATGGCAGAGTTCTCAACCTCATTAAGCATGATGTAAGTGGTCTCCCTTGTATAATCAGAACTGGTCAAAACTCTCTTGGTTTTGGCGTTGGAGGAGATGTAGTGGTAGATTCCGCTGAACTTTGGATCCAAGTTGATTTGTTGTATGTAGCTTCTGTTTTGGACCATCTTGTTTGACATGCTATACATAGAAAAGTCTAAAGGATTTAATCCCATACCTTTGAAATAAATCAAAAAAAATTAAAATTAAAAAATTTAAATAATTTAATAATTTTTTTTACCATCTTCATTGTAGATAGTTTCAACCAATTCTCCACCAGTTTTCTTTATCTCTTCCATCAAGATTTTAACACACTTTTGTTGGTTCTTTTTGATGGCAAAGTGGATTGCATAGTCACCTGTGATGTCTCTCAAGCTCAAGTCACATTTCTTTGATTCAATCAACAATCTCAAAATAGATGAATCTAATTAGATTTTAAAATAATAAAATTAAATGAATGAAAAATAAAAATAATTTATTTTTTTTACTTCCGTAATATGAAGCAATCATGAGAGGTGTTTGTTGGAGTTTGGAGGTGAGCAAGTTGGCTTGCTTCTTGGTAGATTTCTCCAAAAGAAGTTTGACATTTTCTTTGGTATTTTTGAAAGAACAAGCAATGTGCAAAGCAGAGTAACCCTTATAAAAATAAAAAATAAAAAATAAAAAATAAAAATAAAAATATTTACAGATGTGTTATCTTTTAGTTCGAGATCTGCTCCATTTTTTAAAAGAATTTTCAAAGATTCAACAAAAGTAGGGGAAGATGCAGCAATCATGAGAGGAGTGATACCTTGGTTGTCCTTTGCGTTCAACATCTTTCCGCTGTCGATCTTAAGAAGAGGCTCGATGACGTTAGGATTGTTGTTGTAGATTGCCCAATGCAAAGGGCTGTTACCAGTTGAGTCATTAGCAAAAGGATCTAGTTTTAAATTTAAATTTTTTTTTAATTTTTAATTTTTTGAATTTTTTATTGTTTCGAATTTATTTTTCAGTTAATAATTTATTTAAAAATTAAATTTTTTTTTTTTACCAAAGTAGTTGAATTCTTTAACTTGGGAACTTAATGACAACTTGTTCCACAAAGTTAATGCTTCTTCTTTCAAAAACTCAATGCACTCTAATCTTCCGTAAGCAGCGGAGACGTGGAAAGCAGTTCTTTCGTATCTGTGCTTTCTGATCATGTGATCGAAGGCCCATTCCATCTTCTTTCCACCAACGTCCAATCCTTTGTATTCGTTCTTTTCGGAAAGTTCAGGAATATCAATACCTAAACAAAATAAAAAATTAAAAGAATTTAAAGTGTAAAAAAAATAAATTAAAAATTTAATTAATGAAAGATTTACAAAAAACAAAATTCAAAAAAAAATTTGAAATAAGAATCATGAAACAAAATAAATATAAAATATTTTCAAAAGGAAGGAATTGGATTTAAAAATAAAAACAAAAAAACAGAGTAATAAATCAGAAGTAATGTAAATAAAATTAATTTTTTTTTACCTCCAGCTTTTAAAATCTTTTTGGCACCATCAAGATTTCCTCTTGCAATTGCCAACTCAAAAGGAGTGAACTGCTTGTAACCACGGTCAACCAACAAGTCACTCAACTTCTCCTCATTACCATCTTCCTTCTTGTGCTTCATCTTGTCATCGGTGATGTGTTTCAAGATGACATCCAAACAATCATTGGAGCCAGAGTAAGCACAGCAATGGAGAATGTTGAATTGGGTGTTTCTGTCTTTGTGTGACAAGAGGGAGTAGAGGGATGTCAAACAGTTTGCGTTGGGATTGTCTTTGGCCTTTTGGTTTCTTAATTGTCTTTTTCTTCTTTCAGCTCCCCTCCTGAGTTGTTTGGTTCCAACCTTAAATTTTATTTTTAAAAAATGATTAAATTTATTAGTTTTTTATTTCAATTATTTTTTTTTATTTTCTTCATTACAATATTTTTTAAATTTTTTTTTTTTTGAAAAATAAAATAAATTTTCTTACGTTTTTCATCAAAGAAACTAGTTCATAGTTGTTAATTGCTGGAGCATCTTCTTCCTCCTCTTCTTCTTCTGGTGCAGTGTATTGTTCAACACAAATTTCAAGGATTCTTTTAACCTATTTAAATGAATTAATTGAATTATAACAATTTTTTTATGAAAAATTTACCATTTCTGCATTCTTTTTGTAAATTGCAATGTAAACAGTGGACCATCCAAGAAGAACAGATTTACTGCAAACATGGAGTTGCTTTCCAACAGGTTGTTTAATAGTTAATTCTATATTTGTAATGAATAAAAAAAAAAATTTATTATCATATAAATAAAAAAATAAGTTTTACTTTCAACTTCTTTGATATCTCCATCCCAGATTGCTTTAAACAATTTATGGTAATTAGGTTGTTCAAGTACAGGATATTTTTTATCGGACCAATACCAGTTAGTCTCAGAAACATCAGTGATAGCAGCATACTCAAACTCAATCTTTTGTTGTGAGTGTCCAAAAGAAGAGCCGAAGAAACTAGAGTTGTTGTTGTGCTTAGGAAATAAAGTGATGTACTTTCTTGCTTTGTTTTTTTCCAACAAGTCTTTGATGGTCTTGATGTAATCTCTGGAAGATTTAAGATCAGCCAACCTCTTCTTTTTGAGTTTTTCCCATTCTTCGACGGTTTTGTTGTTAAGGTATCTGTCTTTGTACTCGTTCAACAAGAACCACTCGAGCTCTGTCTCTTTGTATTGTTTCATTTTGTTCATGATTTTGTAGATCATTTCGTTGTCTTTCATACCATTGATTTGACTTCCAAATGAATCAAAACTTGCGTTAATAAGGTCCAAAATGGTTTGATATCCACTGTGGCAATCTACATCTGCTCCTTGTTCAATCAAGTACTCCAATAATTTTCTATTTAATAAAAATAAAAAAGGAAATAAAAAGTTAAAAATAAATAAAATATTTATAATTTTGTGTTTAATTTTGTAAAATATTGAATTTTTTTTTTTACTTGCTCTTGTTGGATGTAGCAATCCAAATTGGTTGTACAGCTAAAAAAAAAATAAGAAAAAATTATTTCAAAAAATTGTGCTTTTTTTATTGTTTTTACTTGCAAATTTTGAAGTCTTATTATGGACAGTGGATCCTTTGGAAACCATGTATTTGATGATGTTCAAAAGATCTTCTTTGAGTGGATCATTTACAATGTGGTAAGATGGATCAGAATCAGTTTCTTCATCTTCATCAACATTATCGTCTAACTGCTTCTTGTTGATGTTTTGCTCAATCAAGTATGCGAGGGGAGTATGTCCACTTGTACTTTCCAAATTCATATCTGCTTTTCCAACTTCTACAATGATCTTGATTATATCCAAGTTTCCACTTTTTGCAGCATAATGCTAAAAATTTTTTAAAAAAATAATAAAAAAAAATTTAAAAAAAAATCTTTAAAATTATTTTTCTTACTAATCCTGTTTCGTTTGTGTTGTTCTTTTGGTTCACATCGACTCCAGATTTCAACAAAGATTGGATTGTTGGGATAGATCCTCCCAAAATAGCGAGTTGCAAAAGAGAAACAGTTGCATTTCCAACTTGGTAAACTTCAGTCAACAAAGCACCTCCTTTCACAAGAGCAGAAACAACTAAAGGAAAAAAAAAATAAATAAAAAATAAGATTTGAAAAAGAAAAAATTTTTTTGGTAAAAAAAAAAAAAAGAATTTTAAAACCTTTTGGCCATCCAAAAAAGATTGCAAAGTGAAGAGCGGACATATCCATATCCCAATCTTTTGCACTTACTTCGAGACTATCTGGTTTGTCTTCTTGAGCGAGATGATCGAATTTTTGGAGTTCCTCTAGAGCCTCCTTCTTTTTTCTTTCGACCATAGCTTGTATACCCTCAAAGTCTTCGTCTCCCTCTCCTTCTCCTTCTTCGTCACCTTCTCCTCCTTCTTCGTCTTCACCACCTTCTTCTTCGTCTTCGTCTCCCTCACCTTCATCACCTTCTCCATCTTCATCATCTTCCATGTCTTTTTTGACTTTTTTCTTGGATCCGTTTTTCTTTTTGTTTGCCAATTCCTTTTTTTTGTTTTCTTCTGCTTTTTTATTTTCTTCTTCAACTTGTAATCCCCTCTTCAACAATAATTTGACAATTCTGTGGTGACCATAAGACTAGAAAAAAAATTGAATTATTAAAAATGCACTAAAGGAATATTTAAAAGAAATGATTTTACAGCGGCCAAATGAAGAGCAGTTTTACCATCTTAATTTTCAAAGTTTTATTATAAATGTTGTATTTTTATATTTATTATAAAAAAAAAAATGATCTACCAATTGTTTTTCCTGAAACTCTTGCTCCATATTCTAAGAGATATTTTGCAACTTCAAAAGATCCAGACAAAGCTGCAATGTGAAGGGCAGTTCTTCCAACAGCATCTCTAGATTCAATATCACAACCTTCTTTTTCTATACAGTATTTAACAGTTTCCAAATCATTTTTGTTTACTGCAATAGCAAATTTCTGGACAGTTGAAGAAATATATGCACCATGCGTCCAGTCTCCCTCTTTAAATAAAAAAAAAGAAGAATAAGAATGTAAATTTTAATTAATCATTTTATTGAACCTGTGATTGGATTAAAAGATCCAACTTTTCCTTGACCACCAGGATTAACTGTTACCCAAGCCCTCAAAATTTTATTATTTAGATTTAATTGCGAATAAAAATTTGAAAAATTTTCTTACAATTTTCCAGATACATAAGGTGCATCAGGATCAACTTCTTCTTCTGGTACGGGTGGACAAGAACTAAATTAATATTAAAAAAATCAACTCATTAACAAAAAACAAGTTTAAAATATAAAATTTTTTTTACCCACAACAATCTTTGAGAATATCTTGAGCAGATCCAAAGAAGCAAGCTAAAAAATAAGGAATTAAAATAAAGAAACAAAAAATCAAAAAAAAAATTACGATGTGTGTGGTATTTTTTAGATTTATTATACCAAACTGAATTAAGCTTTTGAATTTTGGAAAAAATTATTAATGAAAAAAAACACTTATAAAATAAAAGAAATTTATTACGATGACATCTTTAGTGTAACAGAGTTTTCTGATCTTTTCAGCATTCCATTTGATACCCCAAGGAATGTAAACAGTAGAATAATCTGAAGCTGAAGAAGTACCCTTTTCTCTGGAGTCATCCAAATTGTCAGCATCCAAACCAAACTTGTTTGCAAATGAAGTTCTTCCCTCTTTAGGTTCAGGTCTCATCTTTTTAAGTCTCAAAAGATCTTTGTATCTATATCCTAAAAAAATTTTATTTAAAAAAAAATAAATTACGAAAAATGTTGAAATATTACTTGACTCAGGAGATTTCAATTTCTCCAAAAGCAATAGTCTTGCGAGACCCTGTAATTGATCAAATCTCTTTTCAAAAAGTTGGGGATCGATTTTATCCCTTTCCAAAGATGGAACAACAACAGAATATCCTCTTTCTGCATATTTAGCGAGTCTCATTTCATAACTGGGAGAACGTCTTTCCATATCAACAATGTTGTAACGATCTTTATTATTTTGAAAAGGAAATAAATTAAATAATAAAATTTAAAAAAATTTCTTTTACGAGTTAAAGCACGATGAGCTCTTGGGGTCATGTAGACTTTCATAATGAGGAAAGAAGTTAAATTTTTAAAGGATTTGAAAAAGTGAAAAGATTACCATTCTTTCCATCATAACCAACAGAACAAGCATCTTTAATCAAAAAAAAAAAAAAGTTTTAAAAACTGAAAGGATTTTAGAAAAAAGTAAATTATTTACCAACATCAAAACACATTAATATTTCTGCGGCAGTTTTGTATTGTCTCAAAACGATTTGGATATGTCTATAAGGATACTCAGAAACAAGGGTGACAACATGTTTAGATCTGAAAGCAATGGTGGTTTTTGGGTTAGCGTCCAAAACTGCCTCATAAATTTCTGTGAGTTTTTTATTGCAATCTTCTTCACTTTCAAGTCCGTAAATAAATAAATCAACATCACTTCCAGCATATGCCTAAACAAAAAAAAAAAGAAAATTATCAATAGATTTCATAAATAGAAGAAAATTCTTTGAAATCTCTTACGATATCATGGAAATATTTTCTCTTTGTTCTGTTATTCGCTCTGTGTTCTTCTGGTACAGGTGTAAGGGATGCCAAAACACTACCACCAGCTGCCAAAACGTTATCCCAATTCTATTATAGAAAAAATTTTTTGAATTTGAAAGGGTGATTACAATATAGATTATAAAGTAAATTGAAATACAAATTTTACCATATATTTAAATTGATCTTCGCAGAATACAACGAAATTTCTTTCAAATTCTTTTCTATCAACCACAGATGATTCATCCTTTATCTCCACATTCTTTTGTTGGAATACTTTTGGTAATTCTTCCTCTTCCTTGGACCATTTTACATTCTTGAAAATATCTTGATTTTTAAACACATCAATCAACATCAAATGATTATCAGAGATGATTGGACTATCTCTTATCTGAGCAAATAATTCTCTATATCCATTTTCTTCATCAATAATATCTGCAAATCTGAAACAATAAAAGTAAAAATTAAAGGAATATAAAAAAAATTATTACAATTTTCTTTTCTCTTCATATTTCTTTGCTTCTTTGTATAATTTTGGATAATCATTTTTTATTTTTGGGACAAAATCTTTCAATTTTGGCTTGGTTTCAGTTTCTTTCACTTTCTTTTGATCTTGATCTGATTGGTCTGTTATATTTATTTACAAAAAATGAATTTTTCAAAAATTTAATATAATTAATTACTTTCTGGCTGTTTTCTTTTTGGAGGCATATTCTTTAAATATAAAATATAAATTTTTATTTATTTTTTTTAAAATAGGAATATTTGGCAAAAAGAATAATTCTATTGATTGATCTTTTTACCTTCTTTATTTTTCTCTTGGTCCTTTTTCTTTTTGTTTTTTTTTTTTTTTTTATATTTGATTTTGAAATTAAATATAAAATTAAAAATTTGATTCAAAAAAAAAAAAATAATGGGAAAATATTTCTTGGTAGAAAATTATAAACAATTATAGTGTAAAAATTAATATGGACAGATTATGAGTCTATTTAATCTGAATAATTAAAAGAGAAATTAAATATTTTTATCTTTTTATTTAAATTTATCTTTTGCTTTATTCAAATTTATATAAATCGTTAAAATTTGAGAAAGAAGAAAATCATATTTTATTGTTAATCCAAAGCTGAAAATTTGTGATTATTGAATTAATTCTTTTATAAATAAAACTTTTTAATTAAAGAATGTTTCCGTTATCGTAAGAAATGTTTGTAATATAATCATGCAAAATTTTGCATCCCTTGATTTCCAAATTGGCTTTGATAACAGATCCTCTTATCACTTCCAAAATGGGAAAATCCGAAAAAGGAGCATTGATGTGAGGAATCAATTCAATCTGGACAGGTGCAGAGTAGGCTTCAGTGACTTCAACATTATCAAATGAAAGTTTGGTCAAATAAGCAACTTCTGGAGTACCTTTTTCAGCACTAGGAATAACTTTTACATTAACGTGAGGGATACGTAAAAAGGATTCCGCAGTATCTTTTAAAATATATTTAATTAAATTATTAGTTTTTCCAGAAAAAAAGAAAAAAAAAAAAGTTATTCACCTTCGTCTATCTTTCCGTAGTGATATGCCATTGTAGCAGAAACTACTTCTTGTCCGCTATATGTTAAATTGGCTTTGATGGTATCTTTAAGAACTTGGATGGTTGGTGATCCAAACTAAAAAAAAAAAAAGTAAAATTAAATTTCAAAAAAAAAACTAATAAAGAGGTACCTTTAGAGGTTGACCATAAATTTCTCTTCCTGTACATCTGGCAGCAGAACTATCAGCATAACCTTGAACCTCATAAAGAACTTGTTCTCCTTTATAATAACATGGAATGAAGAGTTCGCACTTTGAATAATTTGCCAAACCAGCACCCTCAGTCTTGGTAAAAGTAATAATGACTTGGTTTTCTTCATTAGGAACAAGTGGTTCAGGGACATTTCTTGCGATAACTTCAGGATCAGAACGGTACCTACAAATGAAGTGTTCACGATTGTTCAACTCAAACTTGTTGATAGTAGAGGAGAAAGATGGAGATACAATAGGCATACCCGTTGCTTTTAAAACATCTTCTTCCTTGGAGAAGTCCAGATTGCTTGGTTCTCCCTTTATTTTCCAATCGAATCTATTCACTGATTTCTTTTCTTCTTTCAAATAATCGTGGAGAACTCTTCCGTATGGCAATGTGAGGTTTGCCAAAATATGTTTTCCTCCAACTATTTTCTTGATAGGAAGCAAGCTTGTAGGAGCATTAATATGTGGACGTAAATTCTAACAAAAAATAATGTTAGAATATTGTCCAAATAATTTTTAAATAAAAAAAAAAAAAAATGGGTCTAACCAATCTTGCAGGTGATTCCCAAGCTTCTTTTATCTCTATATCTTGAAGATTATATCCAACCAATTGAAATACATCAGGCTTTGTTTTATTCACACCTGGAATCAATTTCAAATTGATTTGTGTTTTTTGCAATGATTTCTTTGCTTCTTCGTTTGGTATTCTTTTATATTTATAATTCATTGTACCTTGTGCCACTTGGACATCACTATATGAAAGGGTTCCAACCAATGTATCCCTAATTGTTGATATTTTAGGATGTGCATATTTCTTTGGAAATCCCCATATTTCACGTCCTGCTGAAATTGGAGGTTCTATAAATTCATTGAAAGAAAAAATTTTCCAATAAAAAAAAAATAACTGAAATTATTTTTAAATTTTACCATCATTTAGGAACATCAACATTGTGTAGTTGCATAATTCTCCATTATATATCACAGGCACAACAGTCCCTAATAAAAGTTAAAATTTCATATTCAAAATTTTTTTTATTTTTTTTTTACCAGATTCTTTGAAAAAAAAATTCGCTTTTGATCAAATGTGAATTGAATTTTAGTTATCTTACCAGTATATGATCCAAATCCTGTACTATCTGGCATATTAATCCTAATTTTGAAAAATTAAAGAATTAAAATTTGTGAAAAGGATTATAAAAAAATAAATTATATTACCACTTTGATAAAAAAAAAAAAAGTAAAAGTTAGGGTTTTTGATTTAAAATTTAAAATAAAAAGGAATAATAATCATTGAACCTCATACAAAACAAGATTTCCTGGTGCAGGTTTGAGAGGATAAGGAATAACTTTCCTCAAAATTTCTGGATCTGTCTCGTAAGTAATGATGAGATACTCTCTGTTGTAAAAATGGAAAGGTCCGAATGGAAAAGATGGTGACAAAAATGGGTTTGAAGGGCTGTTAAGGATATCTTCCCTTTTGATTCTTTGATCCAACAATCCTTTATCATTAATTTGATAACATCTTTTTGCAAAATTTCCCTTGCATTTGTACAATGAAGGAGTTTTGAGAGTTTTGTTGAATTTTTTCATTGTTTTGTTTTTTTTTTTTATTTTTTTATGATTTTTTGATTTTTGATTTTCCCATTTTTAATTTTATTTGAAAATCACTTTTAATCATTAGTTATTTTTTGATTTTTTCTCAATATTTAAAAGGAAGTTTCCTTTAAATCAAAGTGGGTCTTCATATTGCTTCAAATAAAATTACTTTTTTATTTGAAAAAAAAATTTAAAAATCACTTTTATGACTTTTTTATTTATCAATCATCAATGACATGGACTAATAAATACTTTGTAAAAGATCAAATTTCCACCATTCCAATAAATATGAAATTTAAAGAAAATTTTATTAATGTCCTCTTTCAAATTAATCTCCTCCAATCAAGAATTTGTTTTAATATTTCTTTGGATTTTATTTGTAGTTCCAAAACCAAAATTTATCAACCAATGAAACAAGAAAATGATCGGAGTTTGAAGAGAAATTTGAAGCAAGTTTTCAACAATGAAATAATCATAGAAATTTATCCAAACATAAATAAGAGTCATCCAGAGACCTATGACAATGTAATTTAAAAAGAGATGAAGTTTTATAAATCCGAGGGATATTGATTTTAATTTCGGTGAAAAATAATTATGATTAATCAAATGTAATTTCTCAATAAACATATAATTGGCGAATACAATTGGATTGAAGGTCAAGTTTATTTTTTTTGAATTCAATTTATAAACTTGTTGCAAGGCGCATGAATTTTTGAACAGCTTATCACATATTTCTTTGGAGAGTTTATATTCTTCTTTATTTAACAGATCCATGTTAAAATGGCTATTTATGGTTATGTTCATGAAAATTAAAAGAGAAGAGAAGTGTATAAATCTGAACAAAATGGCTTTTAAAGTTCCCATAAGCTTTTTTTTTTTATTATTTAAAAAATATGTAAAAAAAAAAAAGTAAAACTTTTTAAATTTATAAAGTTAAACGTGATTGTGGTCCACTGTTGCTTTCCAAGACAAGTAAAAATTCTTATCTTTTTTTATTTTGTTCCAAGATTAATTTTTCAGTTAAAAAAAAAATATTTAAAAAAAAATATGAAAAGAATTTTTAAAGAAAAATATTTTGTGATAAAAAGCTTCAAAACCAAATCTCTCAAACAACATTATCCATCCTATAGATTATATTCAGATTTTAACAATGAAAATTTTGATTATAATAAATTCATAATGGAGGATGAAAGTGATCTCAAAGAAAAGGATAGGATTCTAGTTAAAGAATTGAAACAAGGAATATTGAATGGAGATAGAAGATCATTATCCAAATCAATAAGCCTTATAGAATCGCAAAGACCAGAAGATAGAATCTCCTCCAATTTATTATTGACTTATTTGAGTAAAGAAATAAAAGAAAAGAAATCAACATTAAGGATTGGAATATCAGGACCTCCAGGTAAATAAATTTAAAATATCAACGATTCGAGAATTCATCATATTCATAAATTGGAACATTATGTGAAATATTTTTTAAAATTCTTAATTTATATGTGTTATATTAAGAAATTTCTCAATAATTTTGAGATCTTCTTATATCAGATGATTTTCTGAAGGAATAATGGATTCAAAAATATCTTTTAACATATTAAAAAAAAAATTTTTCCTTTTGAAAATTTTCGGATACTAATTATGCCACTGAAATGTTCTTTCCTGCAAAGAAAAATATTTACTTTTTTTTACTGTTTCTCGATAGTTTAAAAAAAAATTTAATATGTGACCTTCCAAAAAAAAATTAGCTTTCAATTTATAAGAAACAATCAATCAAATTAATCTTATCAAATTGATTGACATTTAGGAGCTGGGAAGAGTTCATTCATTGAATGTTTTGGAAATTATACTTTAAATCAAAAATCAATATTTGATGATAACGAAGAATTTAAACTGGCAGTGCTGGCAGTAGATCCATCAAGCAAAAAAACAGGCAACTCCAAAAAAATAAATAAATTAATCAATTAAAATAATTTAAAAATGGTAAATAGGAGGATCAATATTGGCAGACAAAACCAGAATGACAGAATTATCAAATCATCCTAGAGCATATGTACGCCCATCTCCTTCTAAAGGACATTTGGGGGGAGTAACTAGGTCTTCATTTCAAACGATAGATCTATGTGAAAAGGCAGGGTATCAGATGGTTTTGGTTGAGACTGTAGGAGTTGGTCAATCTGAGACACTTGTAGATAATTTTGTAGATATTATGTTATTAGTATTACCTCCTGCGTCAGGTGACTCGTATCAAGTAAAAAAAAAAGCAATTTCGAAAACTATCTTAAATAAATCTGACATATTTCATTTATTTACTTGAAATATTTTAAATTTTTTTGAAAATTTATCAAAAAAAGGGAATAAAAAAAGGAATAATGGAGTTTGCTGATATAGTAGTTATTAATAAAGCAGATGGAGATTTGTTGCATTTAGCCAACCAATCTTCTGTTCAATACTCTAATGCACTCCATCTCATGCAACCAAAACTCGATTTTTGGAGTCCGAGAGTAACGACTGCAAGTTCTCATACAGGTTACAACATGGATTATGTTTGGAAATTAATTGTGAAATTCAGACAAGTTTCGATAGAAAATAATTATATCAACATTAAACGTGATTTGCAGTTAAAATCCGCTGTTTGGGAGATTGCTAAGGAGGATCTTTACACTTTGTTGAATCAACGTGCTTCTGATAATCAAATTAATTCTATCATTAGTTTGGCCAGGGATTCTAAAGTTCCTCCTTCAATGGCTGCTTCATTTTTGTTGAAATTGTTCACTTTGAAGAAATAAAAAATTATTATTTATTTTCACTGTAAAAAATAAAAAAAATTGATTTGAAAAAAAAAAAAGATTATGAAGAAGAAAAGTATCAATAACGTGAAGAATTCTCCTTCTAGAAATAGTCCTAAAAAGATCATTCCTGACAAGCAAGAATATGGCTTCATCAGAACATTTTTGTTACATCAGATCAAAGCTGGGACTCCATTCATAGTGAAATTGCAATCCTATAATTCTAGATTTTTGGTATAATCATCAAATATATCCTCAATAAATTTTAAAAGAGTTCAAATAATGAATATTTTGATAAAAAATCAAAATCAATCTCATAATGTTCCATTCAATTTTCAATTCAATCAATTGGGACTTCAAAATTGATGATAAATATCTCAATAATATAAATAATTTTGATGAGATCATGTTATTCAGTTAATAATTGTTTAAATATCTTGCTGATCTTTTAACTTTAGGATATCTATTGTTTATTATCATCTTTCCTAGGAGAAAAATATGCATACATCACGATTCTTCCTTGTTTCTTTTGGATCGGAGACGAAGACTTGGGAATCAAATTCACTTTCTTGACATTAATAGGATCCTACCTCTTTAATGTGTTGAAAATGGTATTAGCACTTCCACGCCCACCATCACCACCAGTATTAATTAAGCAACACAAAATGGAAGGTTAAAAAAAAAATAAAAATTTCATTTTTTTATTAAATTATATTTTAATTATTTCTTTGATTATTTGCATTTTCAACTTTTTTCTTTAGACTTTGGATTTCCTTCTGCTCATTGTGCAAACTCCATCACAGTTCCATTTTATTTATTACATTATTGCTATGGCCGAGGATACTTTGATAATGTTTATTGGTTCGCTTTTTGCATATTTTTGGGACTTTTTTGGACTTTCTCCATAACATTCAGCAGATTGTATCTTGGTATTAAAATTAAGAATAACAAAAAAAATTTATTTTTTAATTGTTTTTAAATTTAAATTTTTTTTTTTTAGGTGTTCATTCTCCAACAGATTTGATGGGAGGGGCTATATGTATATTTGATCATTTCATTTGGAGATTAAATTTTTTTGTTATTTTTTTTTCTTGTTATAGTGGGGATAACTTTTTTGTATGGTTGGTTGCAATTCCAAGACGAATTTGTTGTTTGGTTGAAAGCTTCTCCTTTTGGTAAAAACAAAAATAATTCTTTATTCAAAATTTGAAAATTAATTTTTTTAATAAAAAAAAGTACCTTTCGTGTTGGCATTAATTCTTTTTAGTAAAATTCTTTTTCCTATTAAAATTTTGTTTTAATACTTATTTTTTAAACTTTTTTTTATTTTAAATTTAGTTACTATTTCAACACACCCTTCATCAACAATACCCACTTTGACATTCAAGCATGCAGTACAAATGATAAGTGTGGCAACTGGAAGTGGTAAAAAAAATTTTATTTCATTGATTTTTTTATTTTTATTTTCATTTTAAAAAGTTTTTCCATTTTTTAAAAATTATTTTAAATTTCTTTTTTTAGCTATTGGAGTTTGGTTTAGATATAATTATCCAAGTTATTGGTCATCTGTCATCACTTTGCCTGAGTCATGGAAATTCAACCCCTCTTTACTTGTCCACCTCGACCAATACTTCGGCCCACAAAGCACCATCACAATAACCAAATTGCTTCTCGGATTCATCGCCTTGGGTGTAGTCAAAACACTCAACCAAATTTTTTTCAACTTTTTTTTTTCGTTTACATTCAAACTTCCTTTCATTTCTTCCTTCCTTCATTTATCAAACCGTATTTTAAGTGTTTTAACCATTCCTCATTTAAAAGCAGCCAACAACTTAGATTATCCCAACTCTAACTGGTCCCAACTTGAGGAGAAGATGCAGGAGTTTCAAAAGAAGAGGAAGCATGAGAAGGAGGCTCGTGATTATGATGCTTTTGTTATGTCTTTGATCATTTCCAATTTCTTATCTGGTTGGGTCATCACTGATTTCACTCGTGAGCTTTTTTTCATTACTGGTCTCTCTTCACAGTTATAGATTATTATTTATCAAAAAAATTTCTTTTATTAAACAACTACCTTTTGGAGGAGAGTGTTTGGTCACTTGAATGTAGATATATTTCTAATTTTTATATGTCAAAATAATATTTGTAATTAGAACTTTTAAATAACCATTTTGCAAAGTTCAAATTGGAGAACTAAACTTCTTTTTTATTGGAAAAAAAAAAAAAAATTGTTGGAAATTTTAGAAAGGTGAATATTCGGAAGAAGAATTGATAAATAACATTGAAATACCAAATTTTAAAATAAATGAATATACATTTTTCATACCTTTAAATATGGAATAAATTTAAATTTTTTTTCTATAAAAAGAGGATCATGGATATAAATCAAAATAATGAATCGCCCATAGTAAAATTATAATCTATCACTTGTCGAATCATCTTAATAAAACAAAAAAAAAAACTTATTAATAAAAATGTAGAAGAAAAATGCACCAAATCAACAAAACTCAAGCAACTATGTCAATTATAAGAAAAAAAAGGTACTTTATATTCATGGATCAATCTCCCGAGGTCCACTCAGTGGTAATAATATTTAATTAAATTTTTTTCAATTTTTCTCCTCATCAAATTGAAAGAGAAAGGAATTTACCTTTCAGAAAGATATGATATGCTTTGTCCTATTATGAAAAATACTAAGGATTTTGAAAGATGTTGTAAGTATAATCAAGAATAGAATTAAATAGGAATAAATTTTAATACAACTACCATTATTGAATTGTATTAGTGAGAGAGCAGAAAGAAGCAATCGAATCATTCAAACCTGATTTAATTAGTAAGAAGATTGGGAATAATATTTAATTAACCCAATTTTTCATTTTTAAATTAAAGTTGGATCTTCTCTTGGAGGAGCTATTGCATGGTAAAAAAAATAAAAACTGAATGTTAATTAAAAAGGTTTATTTTAGAGTTTTTTTTTCTTTAATTTATTTCAAAAAAATTAAATTTTTCGGTAAACAGTAATTATTAAATCATTTTCAAAGTGTATTGGCACATCAAAACATAATAAAGGTTCCAATACTTTTTCTTGCACAAGCTTACAAATTGTACTACAAAAAGATAAAAATGAAGTTCAAATTACCAGAAGAAATTCCCATCATTTTTGTTCACGGAAAAAATGATGATTGTGTAGATGTTAAAGACAGTATTGATTTGTTTAATACTCGAAAGACAAATTCTAAACTTTATTTGATAGAGGATGATCACAGATTGTTTACTATCACTAATGACAATTCTCTAGAGAAATATTGTGAGGATTTGTTTTATTTTCAAGATAATGGAAAATTTAAAGAGGATATTTGATTTTTTAAAAAAAAATTATTAATTATTAAAAAGATGATTGGTTCCTTCGTTGATGAAATGAGTATATATTTCCTTTTTAATCTAAATTTTTGAAACCTAATTTATAAATGTTAATTATAGGTTTCATAAATTATTATCACAACCATGTAAAAAAACAAATTATTACAACTATCCATCTAATATTAGGGAATTAAAGAGTATAAAATTAAATTATTCAATTCACAATCATTTTACCCTTTTTTCCAAAACCAGAAATACAATATATTGCTTCATACATTGAGTCTGCCATTTATATTCACTTCATTATTCAACATGTTAAATAATATCTCTAGGATATTATCAATAGGAGTGATAGTAATCTATTCATTAATCTACTCGGGATTGGGTAAATGCATATGAATTGAATTTTAAATTAAATTAATTTATATAAATGGAAGATAAATTGGTTGCTGTTGCAATGACGTTTTTCTTAATCGCCACTTTTTTAACTTCAACTTGCTTATCAAACATCCCAAATATTTTTTCAATTTCTTTTGTGGTATTCTTTTCAGCTCTAATGTAAACAAAATTTTTTACGAGAAATTTTTGCTCGAATAAATCAAATTTCCAAAAAAATTTTTAATTTCATAAACAACCTTAATCTTTTGAAATTAGATCTCAATTAATTGGACATGTCAAATTTGATAAAGTAAATTACTTGTTTAATTTTTTTTTAAATGTTTTTGAAATACATTTTTTAAAAAAAAATTTTGTTAGAAATTGCCAGCTTTCAGGTTGTTTGAAGCAGGGGTTACCACTCCCTTTTTTATGATATTGAATATTTTTTTCTTCTTTGATTACAGAAAGGACCTTCAGTTGGAAATAGCAAAAAATATCTCAAAATGGAAAGGAACTGAAAGAAGAATTTTTTGAAACTAATTTTATTAAAAATTTTTTCAGAGAAAAACATATTAAAAAAAAAATTGAATAAAAGAGAATGGGAAATAAATCTTTGGTCAATTCAAGGAAATTAGAATCATCTTTCAAGAAATTAAAGGATTTCAACAATTCTATCTCAAAGGATCAATGTATCTCTATTTATACTGCATTGATGAATGAGAGAAAGATTGTATTTGATGAAAAGATGGCATCTAAGATTTTGGATGATTTGGATGAACAGAATACGAAAAGATACAAAATAGATGTAAGAGGATATTGTTTATATAAAATTTATATTTTCTTTACGAATTAATTTCTTTCAATTCTTAAATAGAATTTCAAAATGTTTTTCTTCATAATCACTGAAGGAGAAAGATCGAACAAAAGATTGGAATTATCGAAATCAATGATGGTGATAGGTTTTGAAAAAAAAAAAATTTTTATTTTTTTTATTTATTAATTAATAGGTATGTCCAAAAATATTACAACAGTTTAAATTTTGTTAGTAAAAATATTATCCGCAATACAAAGTTGTATATTTGGACATGTCTAATTAATTAAAAAAAATAGGAGATTCAAAAGAGTATTTATGGTTCAAACAAAATTTAAAAAATCCAAAAACAAAAGAAGAACCTAAAGAGGAAATTATTGTAAAAAGAGAGAAGTACAACAAAGAAAATGAAGACCCAAACAACCAAATGTAACATAATTTTATTTATTAAAAACTAAATTTCTTATATTAAAAGAATTACCAAACAAAAAGGACTGAGATACACTTTGATAAAAGAGATAATGAAATATTTTTCTGT
Source organism: Cochliopodium minus (assembly GCA_024220525.1). Lineage (NCBI taxonomy): Eukaryota > Discosea > Himatismenida > Cochliopodiidae > Cochliopodium > Cochliopodium minus. The sequence continues at coordinate 102,826 of JAMYWO010000007.1, read as the reverse complement.
GAGAGAAATATTAGTTGTATCCTGTGTTTGTAAAGAATGGTTATTTATCAGCAGAGAAGATTCTTTGTGGAAATATTATTACAATAGAGATTTTAATACTGAAAGATTGGAGATAATTTCAAAAGATTATGATAAATACAACTTTTTCAGGAATCATGTTAAAAACAAAATTGATTTTATTCAAAATCACTCGTTCAATCATTCCATATCCTCTTTTTTTGGGTATTGGATTATTTTTTATAAAGTTTTCAGGATGGGAGAAATTATTTCTGTTACACTTGAAACAAAAGATTTGAAAACACTATCGATTGAAGAATATAAAGAATACATGAAAAAAAAGTACATAATCATGGAACAAGATAATGCTTTGTACCTAAGAGAAATGAGGAGAGGAAAAGCATATGGAGAGAATTTATTATAAAAATAAAATTAAAAATTAAAAAAAACTTTATTTATTTTCCAAATATTCCTTTGGAATGTATCCTTCTTCCTTCGAATCAAGTTTTTGAACAAAATAATACTCTTCATCTTCAAAAACAACCCCCACTTTGTCACCCTTCTTGAGATAAAGAGGACATTCAAGTAAATTGCTCTGAATTGGGATGTCATCTGATATTTCTCCTTCAAACACAAACACTTTTTGGGGCATGTGAGATTCTTTTTTGTTGTCAAAATAAAAGAGATTTATATTCTCCATGTTTGGTAAGATGAATTTATCAGATATTTTTGATTTAGAAGGCCTTTTTTAAATAAAAAAAAATATTAAAAAAAATTAAAAAATTTTAAAAACAAAAATAATTATTTTTACCTTTTGACAGTTAAATCTGAAAGAAATATCTCATCAGAACCAGAAGTGGTAGAGAAAGATCCGTATTTCCTACGAGGTTCTATGTCTGGCACACTTAATTGACTTTTTTGTTGGTAGATTTCATGCGAAGAATTTGAATGAGGTCTGATTAAGTTTTTATCTTTTGGTTCATTAGAAATTATTTCCTTTTAAAAATTATTAAAAAACTAAAAAAATAAAATTATTTTACTTTAAATATAGGATTTTTTAAAATTCCAGGTAATTTGCAAATATGATTCAAATAGATTTGGAGTTTATATTTAGTTTCGTTAAGTTTGTGTGAGTCTAATTTTTTATTGAAAAACATGGAGGGGAAGGGAGGGAACTTTATTTTATTATAGAGTTGTTCTAAATAGTTTCTTAGGGAAACAAAGTATTTACTTTTTTTGCTACATGATGCCAATATTTTGTTTTCACACTTCATATCAAAGTTTACAAGCTAATTTAAAAAAAAAAATATTAATTTGGTAAAAAAAAAAAAATAAAATTAAAAAAATAGAAAAAATTATCAAAGAAAAAATATTAAAAATTTACCAAAACATAATTATTTGCACCTGGATCATATAAAATTTGTATGAGAGTAATGACAATTGTAAGATTTTGAGAATCATAAAGGGAGAAAAGATTGGGTACATCTTCAAGCTTCAAAGAAATGGATTCGGTGAATTTTTTTTTTGCTGATTCAAGTACGTCAAGTGTGTCGTCTCTTTTTCTTTGGTTGTCAAAAAGAAGGTTGTACTTTATCGAGTGAAATCTTGCACTTGTTATTGTGATGTAACACATTTTTTCTTTTGAAGAAATACCTTTAAAAATGTGGTTAGTAAAAATAAAGTTTGGGTAAATTAAAAAAAAAAAAGAATAAAAAATATTAAAAAATTAATTTAAAAATAAAAATTATTAAAAATGAAAAATGAAAATAAATTAATGAAAAATTATTACTGGGAGAAAATAAACAAAACTGTTTGGTCATTTTCGAATAAAACTTGAAAAATTCGATTATTTCAATTTTTTTGCCCACCGCATTGATCTGTTTTGAGACAAGAAGCAAGGAATCAGAAAAAATAATCAAGTCTATTTTGAGTTCTGTTTTTTTGGGAGTGATGCAGATCAATCCTTTTATTTTTTTCACTATCTCTCTCGTTCTATTCGATGAAATATCAATATGTTCAGAGTTTTTGGGAAAGCAATCGAATTCTACAATATTTTTTTAAAATTAAATTCATTTTTTATTTTTTATTATTTTTATTTTACTCGAGTCAAGTGAACATATCTTATGAGCCCAAAAACCACAAAGAGTACACTTCACTGCTTCATTGGTTATTGGTTTTTTGCAAATGATACATGTTTCAGTATCTGAAACTCTTTGTAAATGAATAGTATAAATAGAGATGATTAAATAAAAGAATAATAAAATAATTTTTAAAAAGGAAAATAAATGAATCCTTAAAAAATCATTAAGAAAAATATAAAAAGTTTTGAAATATATTTTTTTTTTACTTTGAATTTTTATAGACATGACTTCTTGCGGGTAAAGTTGTTTTAAATTCTAATCTTGGAAAAGAATCAAAAAAGATGTTTCCATTCTCTTCAATTTGATCTTCAAGATCTTTGAGTTTTCTGAAATTTTTCTTTTTTCTGTTAACTTCTTCTGCTATCTTCTTGGTAGTTACTAAAAGATTGTTGATCATTTCATAGTCCTTGTCTAGATCATTCATCAATTTCAATAATTCTTCGAAAATAAAGGGAATTTTGGTCAATCTATTGCAAACATTTAAAAAAATTATATAAAAAAAATAGAAAAATTATTTTTAGAACCTTGTTATTATCATCATGCAATTGTTTCTAAATTCAAATATTTTGGACTTGTATTGAGATTGGAATTTCCTTATTAATTTGGTCTTTATTTTTTCTTCAAAATAATCACCTAAAAAAAGAAATGGAAAATAAGCAAAATGGGAATGATAATTTTTGTATTTTTATGGAAACAATAGAATTTATTTTGAAAGCGGAACTTTTTCGGAGGAACATTTTTAAATATAAGGTATTAAAAATCATAAAATATTTACTGAAATTTTCCCAATTATTGCAAAAATGAATATAAGAATCCTTTGACTTTGGATACAAATCAAGATATGCCCTCTGAAAATCTATTTTCTCCCAAACCTTCTTCTGTTCTTTCTGTTCAGTAAGATCCTTTCTTATCATTGCATGTGTTTTCTTAATCCTCCTGAAGGAGACGATTATATCCTTTATATTTTCATCATCTATTAATTCATCAGTCTCGATCAGAAAACTATTTATTTCATTTGATAATTTTTTTGAATAAGTGATTTCAGAATTGTATAACTCTTGTATCTTTTGATTTCTTTGTTCTCTATTTTCTATTCTGTTATTTTGGGTTTTGGTCAATTTATCTAATTCACTCATTTTCCTGTTTTTTTTTTTTTTATTTAACTGATTTAATTATTTTTTTAATTACAGGCAGGTTCAGGGAAAATAGGTTAATTGAATACCCAATGTATGAATAAGGCTTAAATAATCTCATATGAATTTTCTTTCACAATTTTGTTGTGATTTGGCGGTTTTTAATTTTTACATAATCAAATGTTTTTGATTGGACTACCAAATACAGAAAATTTTAAAAACTGAACATATATTTTTTGTTGGCAGGAGAATATTCATTTTATTTTTTTTATTTTAAAAAGTTTATTTAATTTCAAAAAAGTTTTTCTTTGGGTTTATTTATTTTCCAAATATTCCTTTGGAATGTATCCTTCTTCCTTCGAATCAAGTTTTTGAACAAAATAATACTCTTCATCTTCAAAAACAACCCCCACTTTGTCACCCTTCTTGAGATAAAGAGGACATTCAAGTAAATTGCTCTGAATTGGGATGTCATCTGATATTTCTCCTTCAAACACAAACACTTTTTGGGGCATGTGATATTCTTCTACTTCGTCCAAATATAAGACTTGAATATTTTCCATGTTTGGTAAGATGAATTTATCAGATATTTTTGATTTAGAAGGCCTTTTTTAAATAAAAAAATATTAAAATAATATTAAATAAAAATTTTAAAAACAAAAATAATTATTTTTACCTTTTGACAGGCAGTTCTGAAAGAAAGTTCTCATCAGAATTGGAAATGGTTGAGCAAGATCCGTGTTTCCTATGAGGTTCTAGATCAGACACATTGTGAGGAGGTTTTTGTAATTCAATGTCATCAGAGGAATTAGCTAATTGAGGTCTCACCACATTAAATTTTTCTTTAGATTCATGAGAAGTGATATTCTTGTTAATGAAAAATATTAAAATTTAAATAAATTTTAAAATAAAAAATATAAAATTTTTTTAAAAAAATTATTTTACTTTAAAAATAGGATTTTTTAAAATTCCAGGTAATTTGCAAATATGATTCAAATAGATTTCTAGTTTATACTTTATTTCGTTTAACTTATGAAAGTCTATTTTCTTTTTGAAAAACATGGAGGGGAAGGGAGGGAACTTTATTTTGTTATAGAGTTGTTCTAAATAGTTTCTTAGGAAAACAAAGTATTTACTTTTTTTGCTGCATGAGACTAGTTTTTTGGAGTCACATATCATATCAAAGTTTATAAGCTTATTTAAAAAAATGAATTTTAGAAAATTAAAAAAAATAACTTTTAATCAAAAAAACATATTTAAAAAAAAATTAAAATAATTTTCAAAGAAAAAATATTAATTTGACAAAAAAAATAAATTAAAAAATAAAACAGATTTAAAAAATAAAATTAAAAATAAATTTAAAAAATTTGATTTGATAAAAAAAATAAAATTGAAAAAATATTAAATGGAAGTTAACTGAATAAAAAAATTTAATTGAATAAAAAGAAAAAAAGAAAAAAAAAATTTACCAAAACATAATTATTTGCACCTGGATCATGCAATATATGTATGAGAGTAATGACCATTGTAAGATTTTGAGAATCACTAAGAGAAAAAAGATTCGGAACATCCTCAAGCTTCAAATAAGTGGATTCACTGAATTTCTTTTTTGCGGATTCCATGACATTCAGTGTTTCATCTCTTTGTCTTTCATTATCAAAAAGAAGGTAGTATTTAATTGAGTGAAATCTTGCACTTGTTATTGTGATGTAACACATTTTTTTGTTTGAAGACTCGCCTATTGAAATTGTGATCATTAAATGAAAAATTTTTTTAATAAAATTGAATAAAAATTTAAAAGAAATACAAAATTAATATAATTCATGTTTACAATAAAATAGTAAAAAGAAATTAATTTAAAAATGAAAAAATAAGAAAAAATAAAATTTCAATAAATCAATATAATTTCATCCAAAATAAAAAAAATAAAAAAAAATTATTACTTGGAGAAAATAAACAAAATTGTTTAGTCATTTTGGAATAAAACTTGAAAAACTCAATAGGTTTCATCTTTTTGTTGGTATTATTGATCTCGCTTGAGACAAGAAGCAAAGAATCAGAGAAAATAATCAAATCTACTTTCAGTTCTGTTTTTTTGGGAGTGATGCAGATGATACCATTCATTCTTGTCACTATCTCCCTCATTCTATTCGATGAAATGTAAACGTATTCAGAGTTTTTGGGAAAGCAGTTAAATTCTATTTTAAAAAAAAATTATTTTAATGTTTTAAATTATACTTCATTTATTGTTCATATTTTTTATTTATTTTTTAATTTTTTTTTACTCGAGTCAAAAGAACATGTCTTATGAGCCCAAAAACCACAAAGAGTACACTTTACTGATTCATTTGTAATTGGTTTGTTGCAAATGATACATGTCTCAGTACCTGAAATTCTTTAAAATAAAAAATAATTTTTAAAAAATAAAGATGATTAAATAAAATAATTTAAAAGAATTTAAAATAAAATTATCAAGAAAAATAATTTAAAAAAGAAAGAAGAAAAAAGTTTTGAAATATATTTTTTTACTTTGAATTTTTAAAGACATGACTTCTTGCGGGTAAGGTTGTTTTAAAATCTAATCTTGGAAAAGAATCAAAAAAACTGTTTCCATTCTTCTCGATTTGATTTTCTATTTCTTTGAGTTTTCTGAAATTGGCCTTTTTTCTGTTAACTTCTTCTGCTATCTTCTTGGTAGTTACTAAAAGATTGTTGATCATTTCATAGTCCTTGTCTAGATCATTCATCAATTTCAATAATTCATCGAAAATAAAAGGAATTTTCATTGTTCTGTTGAAAAAAAAAATAATCAAAAATTTATAAAAGAAATTTTAAAGAAAAAATATTATTAGAACCTAGTTATTATCATCATGGAATTGTTTCTAAACTCAAATATTTTGGACTTGTATTGAGATTCGAATTTCTTGATCAGTTTGTTCTTTATTTTTTCTTCAAAATAATCACCTAATAAAAAGAATAAATTGATTGAATTGATATTGGATGTAATGGATATAATTTGTATTTTAATATTAATTTTTTATTAATTAATTCCTTACAAAAATATTCCCAATTATTGCAAAAATGAATATAAGAATCCTTTGACTTTGGATACAAATCAAGATATGCCCTCTGAAAATCTATTTTCTCCCAAACCTTCTTCTGTTCTTTCTGTTCAGTCAGATCCTTTCTTATCATTGTATGTGCTTTCTTTATCCTCTTGAAGGAGACGATTATATCCTTTATCTTATCATCATCCACAAATTCATCAGTCTCGATCAGAAAACTATTTATTTCATTTGATAATGTAATTGAATAAGTGATTTCAGAATTGTATAACTCTTGTATCTTTTGATTTCTTTTTTCTCTATTTTCTGTTGTGAACAATGTAAATTAAAAAAAAAAATATATTCAGTTAAAAAAAATAATTAAGTGGAATTATAAATTAATTATATTTGTAGATCCTTGAATAATTTTACTTTCATTTTCATTATCTATTATCAGTGTTGGAGAAATACTATGTCTTCTGGTGACATTAACCATTTGATCGAAATCAGTATTGATATATTTGTTCAATTTATTGAATATATGGTTATCAGAAAGTCTCATTGTTAAATATAGTCGAGATTTAAAATTCCCTCTCTTTTTATCTCTTCTCAATTTTTTATTATATTAAATTTTAATTCATTTTAAAGAAATTGTTTTGATAAGCATGCTCAAGGTAAAATAGTTTGAGAAACTCCTAAACCGATTAATGTTGATTAAATTAATTGAAATATTTTTATAAGATTATCAAAAAATTTAAAAGAGCAAAAAGATATTTTCAAGCTAAATGATTCATGTGAAAAGAATGATCATCTCTTCATTTTAAATCATTTTCTCATTAACAATATTCTTTGCTTTTCACTATAAAAAATTAAAAAATAATAAAAAAAAAGATAAATGAAGAATAAAAAGAATAGCAAGAAAGAAAAAACTGAAGATAAAGAATATGTTGTACATGATTGGATAGAAAGAGCTCTGAGGGATCTATCAGAAACAAAATACAAAAAATATATCTTTGCACATGATATACCAAAGAAGAAGGGCAAATTTTGGATAACATCAACAAAAGAGGCTATGTATCAAAAATTCAAGGAAAAAGAAGAAAAAGATAGAAATTTTTATTTCATGTTGGATGAAAACAAACCAGTGCATGGATTCATGGATTTGGAATTCAATAAAGAGATGAATAAGGATAAAGATATAGAAAAGATGTTGTTAAATTTCCTTGATATCTTCATCGAATTATTCAGCAAAACATTCAACGGGATAAAATCACCTACAAAATCGGATTTCCTCATCTTGAACAGCTCAAACGATGTGAAAGAGTCACTACATGTTCATGGACCTTTTAATGTGTGTTTCGAACACATGTATCATTTCAAAGCTTTCATAGAGATAATAAGAAGGGAAATAGTGAAGAGATCAGAAAAAGATGAACATTACAATCAGTTTTTCATAAAAAAAAATGAGAAAGAAGATAAGGAGTTTTTTGTTGACACCCAAGTTTACAACCACAAACAAACCTTTAGGATGTACAAAAACACAAAAACAATGGAAGAAAGATTTTTGTTGGTCAGCAAGGTTTGTACTCATGAGACAATTAACAAAGAGGAAGATAAAAAGGAGGAGGAACTTTTCTACAAGAGCGGACCAAACATCCTCTTTTGTGATACCAAGAATGTAGTTAGTATCAAAGACGAAGAATTATTGTTGCATGTACAACCCAAAAAAGCATTTCAAAGGGAAAAGGAAGAACAGAGGAGTAGTGCTATTGAGTTTAGAAAACTCATTTCTTCGAAAAATAAAACCACTCACATTGTGAATGTTGAAAATGAAAAGTTTTTAGAAAAAATTGTCTCCTCCAAAAAAGCAGTTACTCAACTCTATGACTTGGTTGAATCTAGCATAAAAAATGACAAAATTTTTAATGTTTGTGAAGTTATAAATGAAAATATAACAAAACTTGTCATTGATGTTTCTTCTCCAAACTCACTAGATTCTAGCCTTTGTAAAAACTTCCTTCAAGCCATACAGGGTCTTGTTTTGGAATATTTTGAAACCAAAGATTGTAATTGTTTTGTTTTTAGACATTATCTCAAAGACCAATTCTTTCTCGTTTACCCCAACCTTTTCCTTTCGAAATTGGAAGGAATCCAACTTATTGAAAACATTTCTAAACTCCTCCCTAATGAACTCAATGAGAAAATATCTCCTTCTTGCTACAAGCAGGGCAGTATTCATTTAATTGGAAGTGAAAATTTGGTACAGGTTCCACCTCCTGTAAAAGAAAAAATACTTCAAAACCAACCAAAAAAAAAGACTGTTATTCACAAAGTTAAATTTTTGGGTGTCTTTGATCATTTAGGAAATGCTGTTTCTTACACAAACACTTCTCCTTCTCATTTGTTGAGTGTTTGTTCCGTGAATCCAATCGATGATACTTGGTTTTTTACAACTAAAAAGAAATCTTTAAATTGATTTAAATTTTAAAGGTGATAATTGTAATCCTTTTAATTATCTTTGTCATTTAGTGACACATGTAAAATGAGAAAAATAAAAGAATTGTGTTCGAAAAAAAGAATTTTGATTGTTGGATTAAAGAATTTAAAAAAAATGGTAATCCGATTAAACCACTTTAATAATTTGAAACCTTTCTTTATTCCTCTCTTTTATTTTATTTAGAGCGATATAAAATTGATGGAATTGATTGATAAAATAGAATATGGTGAGGTAGAGAGATTATATCAATCAGAATTGTCTTTAATTTACGAGATGGAAAATGAGGAATGTTATAAAATATTCTTCGAGAAAATCAAAGAAATAGATAAATTGAAGAAACTGTATGATAATGATGGAGAATTAACCCACAAACATCTCACTACTTTCTTGGATTACATCGAGAATTCAAAAACACTCTTATCAATACAAATCTCCATAAACATATGTTCAAACTCTGGTTGGAAAAAGTTCTGCGAAACAATCAAAAAACATCCCTCCATAAAAAAACTGAAAGTAATGACTAACAATACCCCAAACAACAAAATAAAGGAGAAATTCGAAATGATTTTGGAATCAATAAAAGAAAACGAGAAGATAGAAACATTAATCTTGGAAAATTTCAATTTAGACGAAGAATTCTTAAATCTAATATCTGTATTTCTCACTTCAAACAAAAACCTCAAATCATTCGGGTTACGTTTTGATAACTATAAGATTTTTGAGTTTGGACCCATTTGCGAAGCTTTCAAAACAAACAAAAACCTCACATCTCTCCGTTTGAATGGGTCAGTAAATTTAGATCCATTCGGTTTTGCCAAAGACTATATTCCCCAAATTCTTAATTCGAACAAAAACATCAAAAAAATGAACTTGAAATATCTGTATCTCAGTAATCTGCAATTGTCCTCCCTTTTCTCTTCTCTTCAGAATTATGATGGACTTACTTCTCTTATTTTGTCTCAAAATAGATTGCAAGACCTTGTCAAAGATGAAATGAACAAGTTTTTGAGTTCAACCAAATCCCTTCAAAAACTGTATCTTTTTTATTTTTATCAAAATAGTCCATAATTCAATACCTTTTCTTAAATCAATTTTACAAACATTATTTCAAAACAAAACTTAACCTACCTTTTTTTTTTTTTTTAATAATTATAATATTTAATAAAAGAGTGGTTTATGATTGCTATGGAAAATGTTTTTTAGATTTTATGAAAGAAGGCCTGACAAAAAACGAATCTCTCAAATACTTGGATGTTTCTTACAACGAACTTGGCTCGGAAACTTGTTTGTTATCAGACTTAATAAAGTATAAAAAGTTAGAGTTTCTTGACGTCAAGGGAATTCCCATTGATGAGGAAGAAATAAAGAAGATTTTTGATGCATTAAAATCCAACAAGTTTCTTAAACTATTTGAATTCGATTCAGATAATTACAATGACGAAACAATTGAATATTTTTTGGAATGTTTGAAATCAAACGAGACTCTTCAACACTTGGGGGAAATCGACCCAGTAAACCACCTAAAAATTATTTGTGATTTGTTGAAAGTCAACCATTCTCTCCTTGTTGTTGAACATTTCAATACTCGAGAGGATAAAACCATTGATTTTTATTTGAGGATCAACAGGAGAATTTCCCAAAAAAAATGTTGGATACCTGAAAAACACTTCTCTTTCGAAAAAGAAATCCAAATTAACATTTTTGCTTTTCTCCTTTGTCTCAACTTTTTCTTCAAAGACAAAAAATATTTGAAACTTCCAAAACCATTGCTTTTCAAAATATTTGATTACTATTGTTTTCATTCTTTAAAAGAATTGAAACTTAAACAATTTGAAAAAGACTTTCCAGAAAACAATTTAAATTAAATTTTAAACATTTTAATTAAAATAATTTTCTCCATTATTAAATAAAATAAATTATATTTAAATTTTTAATTTAAAACTAATTAAATTTGAATTTAGGTAATTGTAAGTTTGATTCTTCAAAATCAAAACTCTCCTCTATTGCACGTTTGAGCATGTCAGAAGAGAAAGGGTCTTTGGAGTTTATGCTCAAGGCCCTATGGTAAAAATCAACTGCAAGCTGGAATTTTTGTTGAATATGGAAAGTGAATCCTTTAAAAAATTTTTAAAATAAAAAAAAAAAAATAATAAAATAAATTTTTACCAATAGAAGAAAAAAGAGAATAATTGTTAGGAGAAATGGACAAAGCAAATTGATATTTTTCAATGGCCTTGTCATACATTTTTAACTTTCTGTAGCAATGACCCAAGTTGAACACGGTGGGCTCCCAAGAAGGATGAACAGGGCTGTCCACGTATTTCAATACAGTTTCGAAATGTTCCGCTGCTTCTTTGTATTCCTCATTCTTGTAATGTATTACTCCTTTAAATAAAAATATTTTATTAGTTTCATTATTCTTAATTTTTATTAATTTTTTATTTTTATTTATTTATTTTTTATTTATTTTTTATTTTTATTTTTTATTTTATTTTTATTTTTTATTTATTTTTATTTTTATTTTTATTTTTTATTTTTTATTTTTTATTTTTTATTTTTTATTTTTTATTTATTTTTATTTTTATAAGAAAATTTTAAATTTTTTCTCATTCAAAAATAAATATTTTTTTTCTTTTTTTTTATTGCTTTTGTATGATTTCATTTTTTCCATTTCTATTTCTCAAATTTTAATTTTTCTTTTCTTATCAGTCAACTCTTTCAAAACCACAATTATTGGTTGTGCCAGACATTGAAGATTTGTTTCTTCCAGTTCTCGCAGAGGATATTTTGGTAAACTTGACAGAATGCAGAAGCTTAGTTGATGATCTCTTAGAGAAGTTACCAGCCATTTGGGAAAAGAACACATGCGTAGACTCTTCTTTGGGTCCTGCTTTGAAGGTTTGTTATGCCATTGCCAAAAACCATGGAGGAAGAATTTTGGTACAAATGAGTGCTTTGCCCAACTTGGGAGCTAAAATTGGATTGGAACAAAGAGAACAAAAGAGATCTGTTGATGTAGGTAATCATTATTTTTCCATTTTCCATTTTATTTTTGTTTATTAAATATTTTTTTTGGTTATTATTTTTATCTATTTAATTATTTATTCTTTTTGAAACTATTTTTTTTTTTACTTTTTTTTTTGTTCATTATTTTGAAAATAGGAACTGACAATGAGAACCTCTTTTATAAACCACAAAATGAGGAATACCAAAAAATAGCCACAAACTGTTCCACTTACAACATCACCGTCGACGTCTTCGTCTACTCCACCTTGTATGTCGACAATTCCACCATCGGAGTTCTCCCTACCGTCACAGGAGGAGAACTTTTCATGTATGGTTTGCACGGTTCATTGGACAACCAAGACAAAATCACTTTGTACAATGATATTTGCAAAGTATTATACATGAGGGAAACTGGTTTCCAAAGTGTTATGAGATTGCGTTGCAGCAAAGGTAATAATAATATTTGCTTTTACTTTAAAACTCTTTTGTCTTTTTTTTTTAAGAGCATCTAGCTTTTATTTCTTTTTAATTTTTTTTTTTTTTTGAATTACCAATATAAATTTAATATCCTTCATAATTTATTAAATTTTTAACTTTAAACTTTTAACTTTAATTTAACTATCTTTTTTTTTTTATAAAGGTATCGAAGTAAACCCAAAATTCATCTTCGGAAATTTTTTCATCAAAAACGTGGATTTATTGCACATGCCTCACATCGACTCTGAAAAATCGTTTGGCTTCCAAATGAAAATCACCGAAAACTTGACTTTTTCCAAGTATGTTTGCTTCCAAGCCGTTCTTTTGTACACTTCCACAGAGGGAGTGAGAAAGATGAGGGTCATGACTAAATGTTTGCCTGTCACTTCTTCTATGTTGGAGATTTATCGTTCTGCGAACACTGTCACTACTATTACTCTTCTTTCCAAAATGGGTAACAAAAAAAAATTTTTTGAAGTTTTTTTGATTTGAAATATTTTTCTTTTTAAACAATGTTTTTTTTTTGATTTTTATCACTCATTTTATTTTAAAAATAAATTTATTTTTTATAATCTCAATATTTATTTCATTTTATTTTGTTTTAAACAAACATTAATTTCACTCCTTATTTACCTTTTAAAATCTCGGTTTATTTTTATTATTGTCCCATCATTTATTTTATTTTTATTTTTATTCTTTTTTTTTTTTAAAAATCTCAAATTTAAAATTTTTATTATTTTTTTTTTGATCACAATTATTAAACATTTATTTCGCTCATTATTTTTTTGATCCTCATATCAGAAATGATTTGAAATTTAATAAAGAAAATAAATAATATTATTTTATTAAAACTTGTTTATCAATTATATAGCTTTGGATAAGGCAATAACAACTCAAATAAAATATGCTAGAGAAGCTCTCCTCAACAAAGTTTCGGACATCATCAAAGTCTACAAAGTGACACCCGGCATCAACGTCAACACCAGCTCTGTGGTCAACTTGCCAGAATCCCTCATTAACTTTCCTCTCTACACTTTCGCTCTTCTCAAACATTATGTCTTCTCTATTGCAAAAGGTAAAATTTTATTTTTATTTTTATTTATTTTTGTTTATTTTTATCTTTATTTTTTTATTTATTTATTTTCATTTTTTTATTTAAATGAATTTATTTTTTATTTTTATTTTTTTTTCTTTTTAATGTTTTTTATATTTTTCATATTTTTTATTATTTTTTATTTTCATTTTTTTTTAAATGAATTTATTTTTTATTTTTATTTTTTTCTTTTTAATGTTTTTTATATTTTTCATATTTTTTATTATAATTTATTTTATATTTTTTTTATATTTTTTAATATTTTTTAAATGTATTTCTTTGTTTTTATTCCTAAAATAATTAACTATTTTTTTTTTTACTCTTTAGGTATCAGGCCAGACACTCGTAATTACTTCTTCCACAAAATCAGAACGATGTCTTGTGGCCAATTCCTTAAATTCATTCATCCAAACCTCTATCCTGTAACTTTTTCGAATGAAACAACTGGTAAATAAAATAAAAAACATTTTTATTTTTTTATTTATATTTTTATTTTTTTATTTTTTCATTTATATTTTTTTATTAAAATTATTAATTTATTTTTTATATTTTTATTTTTATATTTTTATATTTTTATATTTTTATATTTTTATATTTTTATATTTTTATATTTTTATTTTTTATTTTTTATTTTTTATTTATTATAAGGATTACCTAGCCCTGTCAGATTGACAAGTGCAGAACTTACGAAATACCCAGTGTTTGTTTTGGACAACTTTCTCAACCTTTACTTGTGGATCGGAAAGACCATCCCTACCATCCTCATCCAATCTTTGTTTGGTGTCAACGATTACAACTCAATCGTCACCAACGTAAAACAATATTATTGTTTTTATTTTTATTTTTATTTTTTATTTTTATTTTTTATTTTATTTCATTATTTTTTATTTTTTATTTTTTAGTTTTTATTTTATTTTTTATTTTTTATTTTTTATTTTTTATTTTTTATTTTTTATTTTATTTTTTATTTTTTATTTTTTATTTTNAAATAAATATTAAAATGAAATTTCAAATGTAAAAATTCGTGATTGAAAACTTTTTATTGTTTTTTTATTTCTTAGAAAGTTGTTCAATTTCTTTCTCCAATTCTTTTATCTTGAGTGAAGAAGAATGAATACCCTCAGCCATTCTCTTTTATTAAATAAAAAAATTAAAAAAAAATTAAAAAAAAAATTATAAATTAGAAAAAAAATTGAAAGAAAATTTAAAAAAATAAAAAATTAGCAACAAAATTATTTTTTACTTCTAATTCCTTCAAAGAATTTTGATAAAATTTTTGTAAGTATTCAATAGGTTCAGGAGTTAAAGAAGCAACTTTAGAAAATCCATTGTCACCTAAGGTGGAGACAATTTTGCCAAACGGAGAAGAATTGGGGAGATTGGGGATAGAAGAAGTGGGTAAAAAATCATATTCCTCTTGCGAGCTTTGTTGCAAATTGATGATATTAAGTTTATGGGGGTATTTGATAAAATTGAACGATTCGAAAGTTATGTCCATAAAATTGTAGCTAAAGTCATAAATGTGAGCATTCTAACAAGAAAAAAAAAGTATTCAAACAAAATTTAAAAAAAAAAATCAAAGTAAAAAATCAAAAAGTAAAAATAGAAACTAAAAAATTGGTAATAAAAAAAATTTCTCTTTACAATATTTTGGGTAAAAAGACCGAAAAGAAAAGTTTTGCAATCCTTGTTTTTTTCATGCTGTTTTAAATTTTTGTGGACATTTAAATCTCTAAGTGTAGGCTTGAAAGTTCCATCTTTTCTAAACTTAAACCATCCTACAATCTGAAAAAGAGTTTTTTATTTTATTTTATTTTATCTTTCAATTCTTTTCCAAAAAAAAATTAAGAATTTTTATTTACTTGAGATTGGGTTTTGGAATAAAGGTCATTTAATTTTTGTTGATTCAATTTCCCACTTTCATCGTAAAATGAATATTGATTTCCGGTCACAAAAATCGTTTGTATTTCTTTTTTTGGAGAATGATGGATTTGATTGAAATATATTAGAAATTGAAAAGTATTTGGGTTATAAATATCCTCATCAATTGAATCTCATTTGAATTATTTATTTTTAGTGCTTATATATTAAGCTAAAATGGTTATTTTTGGAATATCTCTTTTACCTATCACATTCTTTGTTACTGATATTGTTTCTGAATCGGATATGATGCTGCTTTTATGTGTGGCATTTTTTCCAAGCAAGAATCCTTCCTTTATGAAAAGAGAAGGAAATTATAGAATTTGAAATGTTTCAAATATATACAAAAATGTTAGAAATATGGTGATTTATTGATGAATAATGCGTTATATAAAATATTAAGCTATTTATTCTATATTTGTCTTTTCTTACAACAGTATAATTTGATTCACTAATTTGATACAATATAGATGCTAAAGTAATCCCACTAATTTGAATTTCTGCCATCAATGAATAAGGAACTTGCAAAATCTGACAAAATTTTTTTTTTTTTGAATTTGAGATAAATAAATAAAAATGAAAATTTTATTGATTTCAACACTTGTTATATTCTATCTATCCTCCTTTCAATCCCAAAAAATGTAATCCCCTTAAAATTATATAACACATATTCAATACTTTCAGATATCAATAATATATTTTTTTTATCTCACAAAGGCAAACAGTATTCGTTGCACAAATGATACACAATTTTACTGATATCAAAAATAATCATACATTCATCTACAATCAATATTTATACGAAGTAATAACTTTCAAGTTAAAGAATAATAAATCTAAATCTAAGGAAAAAATAATAGGATGGAACATGGGAATGTAGAAGATTCAATACATTCAAGAATGATTCTTTCATGGAAATCTTTGAATTTTATCAAAATGTCAGAATTTGTTTTATTTTTTTCGAATATTTTATTATTTAACTTTTAAAATAAAAAAATAAGAGATCTCAAATTTCAATAGTTAATCATACAACATGCGTAAATAGGTGAATTGATATATTTGTTTTAAAAAATTTCGGAGAATTTAATTTTTTTAAAAATATTCTCAAAAGCACATTGAATTCAGGATGGCAAGGTTATTATTCATTGCTAAAACTTTAAACTCTATTTAAATTATTTCTAAAACAAAGGTTATTGGGCATGGTTACAACATTCATCTTATAACGGAACTTGTTTTTACAATAACAAAAGAGGGGCACTTTACAATATCGTAGATAATAATGTAATCACCACTTTATGTCTTGACACAATCCAAATGCAGCCACTTTATCTAGAAGTAAACAATATGAATGATAACACAGTAGATCTCACTACCTATCTTCACTACAAAGCTTCTGAAGGTTTTATTTATTTTTTAATTTTTTTGAAACTTTTTGAAACTCTTTTTTTTTTAATTAGGTTTGCCTATTACTTACTTTAGTATTCCAAGTATTTGTAAAAACAACTCTACTCTTGTTTTAAAATAAAATTTAAAAAAAATATGAAAGGTTTTTTGTTTGAAAATAAACATTTTTTTTTAAAACAGAAATTAAAAATCTTATTTACAAAAAAAAAGAGAAGGAAGGATTTAGTTTTTAAAGTTTAAAAAAAATTTTGAAACATATATTCAAAAAAATCTGTTTAGAACAACAAGATCAACAGGATCAGAAATGTCAGCAATGTCGTAACTCATAGACTCGACGGGCATACTTCACTACCTCGACGGCGATGTGCCCCAAAGAAGTGTCCACATTGTAGGAATCAGAAAAAAAAAAAAGAGGTTTTACTTTTGAATCCAAAATGTCCTGTATTAGAATTTTTGATGAGAAAAAAAGAGGTTTTACTTTTTACAATGAACATGACAAAAAAATCATGCATCTAATTTTGAAGTGAAAGACTATCAGAGGTTCTGATTTGAGATACTTGGGATTATTAATAAATTTTTTTTTTAAAATATTCTTTTGTTTTAAAATTATTTTAATAAAATGATATTTGTTTGAATCAATGATTTTAAAAACTACCAGTGCAAAATTTTTTTTTTCTTACAATCAGTTATAGAAGTTTACAAATCTTGTTTATCAACATCATGCTTCTCACAGAGGAAGAAAAAAAATTTTTTTTAAAAAAAAAAAAAGAAATTTAAAATAAACACCCAAACAAATTTGATACCCTCTTGAGATAAGTTAAATTTTCTAAATCAACCATATTTTTTTAAATGATTTTTTTTTTCTTTGAGTCGTAGAGCTTGTTTTTTGTTGTTAGACATTTCTTTGTATGCATTCAACACAATTTCATCTATTTCTTTTTCACAACTTGAAATCTTTTCATTTTCTTTTCCAGTACTGTTATCATTTTCCAAAGTATGTATTTTTTTATCGATTTCTTTTATTTTGGAATAAGAAGAACAGATTAATCCCCAATTTTTTTGTTCTAAACTATCATTTTCTGCAACAAAAAAGTTGCAAATAGCGAAAAAGGAAATGAAATCGTGTCTCCTTTTTATTATGCAGTCTCCCTGACTCACGATCTCTTTGTCAACAGGTCTTTCAGTATCCTCAATAGAATAAGAAAGATTAGAAGGATAACAACCATTACCACTGTAATCAAAATCAATCAACAAAGAATCTCCGTTTTGAAAGAAAAGAAAGTTCCTCAACCTTAAATCTCCGTGACAATAACCTTCCCCTCTCTCATTTTTACCAGTGTGTAAAAATAAAAGTTGATCAAGAATTTTGAAGAGCTGTTCCACTGTTTCGGGGAGATGGGAGGCGCCTTCAATGTAATCATAAACAAGATAACTGAGATTCTCATTTATTTTCTTTATTTTCACGTTTTCGAATTTGTGTCTCTCATTTTCCATTTCACTATTCCTCTCACTTTTACTTTTTACACCTCTTTCCACTTTTGGAGCTCCCTCCCATTGGAGTGAATAGTTTTGCATGTGTTCATAAGCTGAAGGAGACCTTTTGTAATGCTCTTTTCGTCCAATTTTTGTGTAATTATAAAACTTGAAAATCTTTTTCTGGAAAAAGAAAATAAAATCGATTAATCAATAAAAAATGTTTTTGACAAGAAATTATTATTTGAAAATAAATTATTTTTGCAAGAAGAATGTAAAATATTTATAATATTTACCCCATCTCCAAAATGACCATACATGACATTATCACCCACTTGTTTCCAATTTTTGAAATAATCGATAGATTTGAGATAAAAAGGAGCAGTGTCGATCATGCAATGGATGACACGAGCCAAACAGTCTTGAAGCAGAATTTTCGAGTCGTTTTTGTTTATGGGATCACATTGAGAAATGGTGTAAGGATAAATAGATTCTCCTTCAGCATAAAGAACATGAAATTTTAATTTGCACAATTCTCCAAACTTGAACCCCTCTTCTTTTTCTTTTATTTCTTTTACTGTAGAAATTTGTTTCTTGAACATGATAAACTCACAGCAAAGAAGAGGAGGAATGGGATATTGAGTATAGTGGGAGATGATGATGGAATAAGCAAGTGTTTGATTAAATTTGTCATAAGATAAACTTTCAAGAAAGCCAAATTCAAAGAGAGAAGAGATTTGGGGTTTTTTCGATTTCTCGTTTATTTCTAATGTTATATCTGTTCTACACGTTTTCCTGTTATCTTCCACTTCGGTCACACTCCCCCCACTTTTCACATCTTTTTTACCGCTCGATTTCTTACTCTGTCTCTCTTTTGTGTATGTAGATCCGGAATTGGATTTAGAAATAGATTTTGATGTTGATGAGTGTGAGGATATTTCTTCTATTTTAAAAGGACTTTGATGAGCAAAATCATATAGAATTTTTTTTTTAGGATCTTCAATACTCATTGTCTTCATTCCTTGAGATAAATTTTTAAAGTTAATGATTTCTTTATTATTGCTAATTTCATTATTATTATTGTTATTATTACTCTTTTTATTCTTATTATTAGTATCATTATCATTGTCATTATTATTACTCTTTTTATTATTATTACTATTATTATCATTATTGCTAATTTCATTATTATTATTATCAGGAAGATATCTGTTGGTGTTAAAGTATTTGTTGAGAATCTTGGTAGCTTCTAAAGAGAAATAAGACTCATGTTCTTTTAGTAAAGGAACAGTATTGTAAGATCTAGTTTCTATTTTCATTATTTCTTCAGCACAAAGAATAGCAAGTTGAGAAGGTTTACTGTAATATGTTTCTACTGCATGAAAAAAGAAAGGATGTGATGAAATAGTTGTTTTTTCTATTTTCAAACCGGATAAATTTGTGTGAGAAGGAGGTGTTGTCACATTGTAGAGACCATTTGTGTATACTTTTGCATTTATTTCCTCACTTTGGCTCTGCTTGGTTTGTTTGGGAGTTTTCTTTAATAAAATAAATTTTTTAATTTTAATAAATACTTAATATAATTATATATTCACTTAAATTTATGTTGTTTATTTTAATTTAATTTAATTATAGTTTTAACATCATTTGTTCTTTCTCATTTTGAATTTTATTACCTTAAAAAGAAATGAAAATGCTTTGAGATGATCCCTGTCAAAAACAACTGAACTGATGTTCTTGGTAGTTATTAGATCCTTTGAAAAAATGCCCTTCTTTGTGAAATTCATAAAATATGACTCCATTTTAATTTCTCTTAAGAATTCAAAAAAAGATCCGTACTAATTAAAAGATAAAATAAAATAAAATCATTTATGATCCTATCATTGAGAAGAATATATTTTACTCTTGAACGCATAAATACTTCATATATTGGATCATTCTCATTCTCTTTGGCAATATCTTTGATCTTATCCATTTGATAGATTGTGTAGATCTTTTCCTCTATCAATCTTTCAAAATATGGCTTGCAATCTATCTTTCCCAAAAACTCATATAATTGGAAATACTATAAAAATATTGGAAGAAAATAGAATTATAAAAAAAAATTTATAAATAATTATAATTACAAAAAATTTATGAAAATAATTCTTGATATATTGAATATCAATTTCATCTTTATATCCATTTTGATTTGCTTTATTTATGAAGATTTCCAGTGTTTTATAAGAACAATCAGAATCCAAAAAAGATGGCGCAATAATTCCAAAATTCTCAAGAAATTTTTTGAAATTGTTGAAATAGTATTCTTTTGTTTCTTTCTCTTCTTTCTCCATTTTTTTTTTTATAATCAATTATACCATAAATTAAAAGTCCCAACCAGAATATTGAATTTTGAATCTTCAGTTCATATTTGTTAATTGTTCATGCCATCCCGATTGAACATTAAATATTTCATCGATAAAATTTATTATGTGTCTTGTTTTAATTTTTTATTACCCCTTTTAAATATTTTTGTTAAAAGTAATTCATTTAAGCCGAAATTCGATTTAGTTGAAGAGATTTCAAAATGAGCTTAGATTTCCTAGCATTAGTCCTTGAATACCAAAAAAAAAGGATTTATACCTCTGGAATGAGAAAGTTGTACTGGAAAATTAAAGATGATTGTTCAATCTATTCAAAAAACAAAGAAATTTTGGCGGAAAAAGGGAATGAAAAGGCATTTTAAAATATAAACTATCATTATCTTATGTTTCTTCCTTGTTCTTGAAAAATTCTTCCAGAACTCTCCAAATAAACTTTCATTTGGTACTTGTTAGTTTCTGTAAAGAACAAACAAGCCTCCATGGTGTTATTTTCTTAAATTCTCTTGTTCAATTGCTTTGATATCTTCAAGAAAGACGCGAAACATCACATTTTTAATTCCTTCATAAGAGTTTGCAAAGGATATCTTCACTTTCTCTTCTTTGTAGAACATTATTTCAAAACTGTTTTGTTGCGTAACCATCTAAATCCGAATGTTAATCCTGATATATTCTTAATAGGTATAATGAATAATCTGGAGGTCTTTGAATTTGGAGCTATATCTAAGCTACTCATCTTTTGTTTGAATAAATTGTTATATACGTACTTCAAGAGATGTGGTCCATATAAAACGTGCACAATCAATCAAAAATTTCAAAATCTTAATAACAAGACCTTTTGAACAACTTTTATTCCAACTATTGTAAAAACAACTCTACTCTTGTTTTAAAATATAATTTAAAAATATGAAAGGTTAATCCAAAAAAAATTGGAAAATTAAAATCTTGTTTACAAAAAAAGGAAGGATTTAGTTTATAAAGTTTTAAAAAATATAGAAACAAAATTCAAAAAAAAAAGTTCTATTTTGAACAACAACCAGTCCCTGTTTTAGGCTCAACAGGATCAGAAATGTCAGCAATGTCATAACTCATAGACTCGACAGGCATACTCTTCACTACCTCGACGGCAATGTGCCCGAAAGAAGTGTCCACATTGTAGGATTCTTTTGCACTGGTCTCGTAATAAGTGATGTCTTGTGACTGGCACCATTCCTTTGCTTCTTTAGTTGTTACTTCACGATTTTCTTTGTCAATCTTGATTTTAAATTTTAAATAAATATTTTATAATTTGATTCGTTTTTGATTTTACTTTGTTTGCAATGACAATCATAGGAAAGTTTTTTTGTTTTTCAATTCCTGCTTGAATTTTGAATGAGTCCAACCATTTAGGCAAAGCTTCAAATGTATTTCTTCTAGTAACTAATTACAAATGATAAATCTTAAATAAAATTTTCTTTTTAAAGGTTTTTTTTTTTTACCATCAAAAACAAAAATTACACCATCAGATCCTCTGTAAAAGTGATTTCCCAAACTTTGAAAGTGATCTTGTCCTGCAGTGTCCCTAACAATTTTATTAAAATTGTTGTTTCTTAATGATTTTTATTCTTACCATATCTATCAAGGAAATAAAATTGAAAAATTAAAATTAAATTAAAAAATAATATTTTTTTTCTTTATTTACTTGTAATGTCACTGGTTTGTTTTCTACTTCAATCTTTTTTGTCAAAAAATCTGCACCAATAGTGGATTTTGTGTTCATGGAGAATTTTTTCTCCACATATTGAAGCATTAGAGATGTTTTTCCGACACTATATCATTGGATTTTAGTTATAATTCAAAAAATATCGTATATTTAAGCAAAATTACCCTTCAAATGTTAAAGATTTTATATTTAATTTCATTTATGAGCAATGATAAATATTTCATACCTGATTCTCCAATTACAATAACTTTTAATAATACTTTATGTCTTGACATTTGTAAGAATTCTATTGATTTTTTTTATTTTTTTTATAATTAATTTTATAAAATTTTGAAAAGGAAATAGAAAAAGATATTAGATTATATCTGTTTCTGGATCTGATCATCAAATCAAGAATTATGAATACCAGTTGTTTCATTTATATCACTTTGAAAAAAAAAAAAGTTTAAAAGAGATGTCAATATAGAATTTCGAAAAGAAATATCCATACACCCAACTTTATATCTATTTCTTTGCATATAGTTCGATTTTGGTGCAAATCAGATCAATTAATTGTTACACTTTAATTATATTTAAAAAAAAAAATGAGAATTCTTCTTGTATTTGCTTTGTTTTTTATCTTATCATGCTATGCATATCCAACTATCAATGGTAATCAAATGAAAAAAGAATGAATAAGACAAATATTTTAAATTTATAAAGAATTTTAAAGCATTATGTTAATTAGGGAATGATAATTTTTTTATTTGGAAAAGAAAATTAGCTTGTTCAATATATCTTTCTATAACATTGAGCATAAAAATTTATATAAAATGAATATTGCTATGAATATTCAAATTGATCATAAATCTTGATGCATAAATTAATATAGTTTAACCACATTTATGATTTATAAAATATTATAACCATATAATTCTGTATTGGATAGCTACTTTCAAAATGATTTTCTCTTCTCAATAACTAATCTCCTTTCAATTAGACAACTTCATCTCTAGAGCTGTCGTGACCATCATCAACCCAAACAACACCATTCAATTAGCAGAACACTGGTTCGAAGATGCAAACAGTAACAAAAAAAAAAAATAATCATCAATAAAAAATTAAAAACATTTTTTATTCTAGATCAACAAATTAAAGTCGAAGTAAAAATAATTTTTTCATTTTTATTTTCTTTTAAAATTTTTTTGTGATTAATTTTTGTTTTGTTTTTCTAGACTTTCGTATCTGGATCCCACGTCCAAGTCTTTCAATTCTACAAAAACGACACTGAATACATTGATGTAGATCAAAAAACTTGCATTCACAGAAGTAAAAAAAAAAATTAATTCATTTTGTTAAAATATTTTTTAGTATTTTTATTTTATTATTTTAAATTTTTAATTTTTTTAATTATTTAAATTTTATTTTTTAAATTTTTTTTACAAGAAATTGATGCTCCTTTTATCCCTCTCTTCGACTGGCTCCAACACTCCAAACAAGATGGTGCTTGCGAAAACAACTTTGTCAAGGGACAAAGATGGACTTTGAACCAACCTCAAGGAGTCTCCCTTTCTCTTTGTGCCAACGGAAATGATCCTCTCACCTTTGCAGTCAGAAACGAAAGAACCCACACCACCAACTTTGTTACTTATGAAAGCTTTGTTCCTGGTAAATATTTTTATTTTTATTTTTATTTTATTTTTTTCATGAAATCAATTCATTTACTTTTTTCTCAGGAAATGTTTCTGCTGTAAACTTTCAATTACCTGCTAGATGTTTTTAAATTCTTTTTGGAATTCTAAATTAAAAATTTTTAAACAAAAAAAAAAAAACTTTTTTTTTTTTGAGCAATAAATATCATAACAGATTTATTTATTTTTTTTGTTGCAAAAGTTGTTCAGTTTTTCTTTTTGGAATTATGATTGTTATTATTCCCGCCCTTCTTGTTAGGCTCGTTCTTAGAAGAAGAAGGGACACTAGAACTGTTGTTGCTAGGAGGAGTAGTGCTATTCGTGCCACCATTGTTGTTATTATCATCACCAGTGTCACTTTTGTCATCTTCATTCTCCATAGACTTTAACAATCTAAAAAGTACGGCAGCTTCTTTAATTTTACTAAACTGGATACAAAAGCTTTGAACTTCAAAGAAAAGATGTTTGACATTGATGATTTTGTTCTTGATGAGACTTTGCAGAAAGACGCACACGAGCCTCACGAGCCTGTTCTGGTGGAATTTCTCTTTGATGTTCTCGCAGGAGGAGATGCAGTTGGATATATACAAGTGGATGAACTCTTTGGGTAACTCCACTGAGTTTGTTAGTCTGTTTACCACTTCCATACTTTGTAATGACATTTCCATATTCACTAGAACTGAAAAATATCTGTTTTTTTTTTTTGAAAAAAAAATAAATTTAATTTGTTTAAATTCTAGTTTAAACTTTGATAAAAAATGTTAACAAAAAACTTTTTTTGGGAATTGTGATTCGAATTAATTTTTTTGGTACAGAATCACATATTATAAATTAAGAAAATGAAATATCAATCCAAAAAATAAAAAAAAATATTGAGCAAAAATGAAACGATAAAATCAAAAATTAAAAATATTCTCAAAAAAAAAATTAAACAAAAATAAAAAATATTCTCAAAAAAAAAAAAGTATTTAAAAAAAAATTTTTTTTTTTACTCAGTAATTTGATTAGAAGACATCAACTTCAACAAAGTCTCAATAGCAATGATGGGATTCCACTCAATCAAACTAGGCAAAGACTTTGGAGACAAACCATTACGCAAAATGAATTGAGGGCTTTCTTCGAGCTTCTTCAAGATCAGCTTGGACTCGGAAGGAAGCAGGTTGGTGGTGAAGGCCTTTTTCATGAGCTGTTTGAACTCATTTTCTGTCTCGGAGTTTCCTATGCTTTTGTCCCACATCAGGTTGTAGTCCAAGATATTTGGGTGGAGCCATATTACCTTTTATTTAAAAAAAAAAAAATAACTAATTAAAATTAAATTTTATTTCATTGTTAAAGATTAAAAATGTAGAATTAAAAAAATTATTTAAATTTGATTTAATTTGCAATAAAAAGAGATTTAAAAAAAAAAAATTTTGATTGAAAAATATTTAAAAATGAAAAGATTAATTTAATTATTGGATTATTTATTTTCACTTATTTTTTTGTTAATTTTTTGTAAATTTTTCGAAAATTAATTCTTTATATTCCTATATTTAAAACGATTTTTTATAATATCATTTTTTTATTTATTTTTATTTTAAAAACTATTGTTTGAAATTTATTACTTTGTCAGATTCTGTATCAAATTTTGGTGGTTTTGGTCTTATCCAAGAAGGGGAGAAATCCTTTAAAACTAATTTATTTTTTAAAGTAGAAATGTGTGATTCGGGATCCATACTAAAAAAAAATAAAAAAAAATAAAAACATAAACATAAAAAATAATAAAATAAAATAAAATATTAAATAAAAAAAAAATGTTAACTATTGTTCGTCTTGTGTGTCATGTACTACGTGAAATATACCGTTTTGTTTGAAGGGATTACCATATTTTTTAGCAATATTTTTTTCGTTATATTGTTTGATTAGATTGGAAACGTCGGGAAGTTGAATTTCGTTGGATTGCCCATTATTTGGGTCTAATTCTAAAATAATGTGATCTAATGATGCTTTCAAAAAATTCTTTTGGAAAAAAAAAATGAATAAATTAAGATAATTAAAAATGAAAAAATGAATAATTATTTTCCTTCTTTTTTTCAATCATATTGTAAGAATAGACACTAAAAATTATTTTCAAAGTGTCTTTTGTTGTAATTGGTGGATAACACCTTTTTGATTTTGTTTATAAATTAATTATATTCTCAATATTAGATTGATTATGGGTTATATGTTAATCTCATTGAAATGATGATTGAGTGTATTGTGGTATTAAGTTGAATAATGCTCCTGACAATAAAAATGATGTAAAATATTCTTATATGATTCTTATAATCATATCTTGGCTTATCTATACCTCTTATATATGTGCTATAATAATTTATGGTTTGAGATTCCAAAATATATTTCAAAGATTAAAGTATTGAATAAAATATATTTCATAATAGTCACTGTTTTATTATGAGAATTTCTCAATATTCAATAATCATTTATCCTTGAAATATATAGCCGATAAATTTTTTTTTATTTTCATTTTAAAGATATAATGAGATCATGATGAAGATATTACCTCTTTCGGTCCAGAGATCAAAGTCGATATGAAATATTTCTCAATGATATGTGAATTGCCATTTAACAGTGAGATGATGATCGGTAAGAAGGGGTTTGCAGATAGGTCCACATTTTGAAATTTGTATATTATATAAATCCCAACAAGCCTCTCTTTTAATGATAACACATCATCTTGTATTAAGATGCATATTCCACATGCTATTTTGAATTGATTTGTCTTTGTTATATTTTTGAAAAATTTTGGTGCCAATGATTCTAATGGCTCTTTTGAATCATTCAATATTTCTATCAATTGCACAAAATCTAATTATAATCGTCATCAGTTAGATTATATTGAACAAATATTAAAATATAATTAATGTTAGAGCAAATATATGAAGCAGATATTTCGAATTATAAACCTTGATTTGAATTGTCTTCCATTATATGTAAAACTTTCTCAATATTTTTTTTTTTTTAACAATCATTTTAACACATTTCAAATACAGATTTAAAAAAAAATAATAAAAAATTGAAAACCTCCCATAACATCAAAATATCCATTCTTCCTTCCAATTATGATAATTCTATTTGAAATAAATGAACATTAAGATTAATTTTAGTTTATAAAAAGGCTAAATAAAAATATATTTGAAAAAAGATATATTGCCTGCAGAATATAGATTATAAGATGTATATATTTAAAAACTAAGCTTTAAATTCTTTTAGGAACAAACCAAAATAAAGAGCAAATATAAAAAATAATAAAAATAAAATAAAAATTTATAAAAAAATAAAAAAAAAGAGAAGGATATATAATATAGTTCTATATGTCGTAATACTTTCAAAATTTTTACTTTTATTTCAATTCAAAATTTATTCTTCTTTCATTTTTAAGGGAAACTCAAGTTTTATCCGTTCAAGCCCAAATATATACGGCGGTGAATGGGAATTGGACACCAAAAACAAATGCGTTGTCCAATATTGTTTTATATTATAATCAAAGTGCACATTCATACAGAATAGTAGGATTAAATGGAAATCAAGTAAAACTCAAAAAAAAAAAAAATTATATATAAAGAGAATTTAAAATTTATAATATTATCCATAAATTTATTTAATTTGAAGAAACCTTTGACAAAAATTAATATATTTTATTTAACTTTTTTTGTTTTGATTAGCCTATCTTCACATCTCAACTTTTTGTTGGATTACAATATCAAGAATCATCTGCTACATTCCACATGTGGGCAGATAAAACTGGAACATTTGGTTTGAATTTTGCAGATGGAGGAAGTGCTACAAATTTTTCAAGAGAAGTTAAACAAGCAGTAGTAGCATTATCATGTAAAATCAAAATATAGTTATCATAAAGCATTATATTTTTCTAATATTGAAATTTATGCTATAATATTCTATATCCTCATATAGAGGACAATTATATTTTTATTTGAAATTTAATATCGAATATTCATCCTTTGATATTATTTTTCTTTTCATCCACCCTAATTATCTTGTTTTCAAAAATAACTTTCTATTTTTATAATTTAGCCCCACCTAAACCATCGACCCCACAACCACCCCCACAACAAAGTTTTGGAGGAGGAGGAGGAGGGGGAGGACCACCACCTCCACCACCACCACCCCCTGAAGATGATGGTCCACCTCGTAAATCAAACATCCTTTTTTTAAAAAAATCAATCAAATATTCATTTTATAAAATAATTATGTTAAAATTCCCCTTCAAAAAATCATTATATTGATTTTTCAAATTAATATTTATATTTTTTCAATATATTCAATCTTTATTCAAAATATCTTAACATTAAATCAATTGTATAAAATATAGCACCAAGCTCAAGTGGTGGAGGAATGACTCTCGCAGAACAATTGGCTCTCAAAAAGCAAAAGGGTCTCAAAAAGACTGAAACCAAAGATACTTCTTCTCCATCCCTCGAGGAGAACTCCTCCTCAGGTGGAGGTGGTGGAGGAGGTGGAGGTAACAAACCAAGTGGAGGTGGAGGTGGTGGCGGTGGAGGCTTCATGGGAGATTTGTTGGGTGCTTTAAAAAATAGAAAAACCGGTGGTGGTGGAACTGCTCCTAAGAAACCACCTAGTCCAAGGGATGATCCTCCTCCTCCCCAACCTAAAAAAAATCCTCCTCCCCAACCTAAATCTTCCCCTAAAGTAACTCCTAATAAGGTTGTTGGTAATAGCAATCCTCCTCCCCCTCCTCAGGATGATCATCACTCTTCTTCCTCCATCTCTAATAATGATCTTGTTCAATTGAAAAATGAGATTTTGTCTGAGATTAGAATTGAACTACAAAATTTAAAGGAGGAAATCCTCAGAAATCTCAAGTGAAAAAAAAATTTACTTTTGAAGGAGATCTTTGTTACACATATAAAATAAAATAAAAAATTTCAAAAAACAAAAACCAAGAAATTTGAAATGTGAAAAGTAAACAATATTCTTTATATTTCCTTCTCTTTTTTGTTTGAAAATAAAAAGAAAAGAAAATAAAAAAAAATTGATAGCTGAAATAAATGACTCCAAAAGAAATAGCAAAAAGAATAAAAGCTAAAGGTTTGCAAAGATTGAGATGGTATTGCCAGATGTGTAGCAAACAATGCAGAGATGAGAATGGATTTAAATGTCATACCCTATCTGAAGGACACAGACAACAAATGAATTTATATTTGGATAATCCAAAGCAATATCAGGCCAAATATTCAACCACTTTTGAACAAGATTTTCTATCTCATCTCTCGAGATGTTTTGGTGCGAATAAAGTGAAAGCAAATTCAGTTTATACCGATTTCATTAAAGATAGACATCATCAGCATATGAATTCGACCAAATGGGCTTCATTAACTGAATTTGTATTGCATTTAGGAAAACAAAAGAAAGTTTTGGTCGAAGAGACACCCAAGGGCTGGTTCATCCAATATATCCCTCGTGATCAAAACGCAATCAAGAAAGCCAAACAAGAAAAGCAAATATTGAACGAGGAATTCGTCGAAAATCACATATTGGAGATGCAGATCAAGAATGCTCAATTGATGAACAATGCCAAAGACTCCCAAGAAGATGAAGAATTTGAGAAACCCTTGGATCTCAATACTCTTTCCAATCTCAAGATACAGCTCAATAAAAATGTAATGGGAGAGAGAAGTGGAGAGGGATCAAAGAGGGATGTGGAGGGGAATGATTCTCTTTTCAATTTCTTTGAAAATGATGATAAAACTAATTCTTCTCCTAATTCTAATAATAAGAGGGATAGATCTCCCTCCAAATCTGATTTGGATTCTTCCAAGAAGATCAAGGAATCTCCTCTCGATGAAATTTTGAAATTGGGTCTATCCAAGAAATCTGAGAAGAGATATGATGATAGGAGGAATGATAGAAGAGATGATAGACGTGATGGGAAATATGATGAAAGGAAATACGATGATAGAAGGGATAATGAAAGAAGATATAATGATAGGGATGATAGGAGAGATGATAGAAGGGATGATAAACATGACAGAAAATATAATGAAAGAAAATACGATGATAAAAGGGATGATAGGCATGATAACAAATATAATGAAAGAAAATACAATGATAAAAAATATAATGATAGAAATGAGAAGAGGGATGATATAAAACATGACGATAGAAAATATGATGAAAAAAAGCATAACACAAAAGACCCCAAAAAAGGTAATTAAAAAATTTTTCCAAAAAAAAAAAAGGATAAACGATCAATATTTAAACATATAGAAATGATTTATAATGATATGTTAACTAAGTTTAATAATAAATTTATTATTTCACAGATTAAATTCTCACAAAAATTTTCAATATAAAAGAAGAAAAAAAAGAATCAGGAAACACAGATCCTAAAAACTGGCTCCTTCCAAACATCTACGTTAAAGTTCTCAACAAAGAATTGTCCGACGGAAGATACTACAAAAAAAAAGGTCTCGTCCTTCGAACTCACGACAACGGATACGTTGCAGATCTCCAAATGGAAGATATGGATGATCAAATCAGATTGGATCAAACTCAATTAGAAACTGTCATCCCAAGGTTGGGTGGCAATGTTCTCGTTTTGTTTCCTCCTAACAAAGGTGCTTCTGGAACTCTTTTAGACGCAGATTACGATAATTTTTGTTGTACTATAAAGTTGCAAAGTGGGAAGATTCTCGAGGAAGTTCCTTATGAAGGCTTTTCCAAAACAAATTAAATTTTTAAAAATTATTCTTGAAGATTCTTGAAAACAATAAGTTTACTAAATAATTTCTGTCAACATCTAAAGTTTTTCTTTTTCCTTTAATTCATCTTTTCCTTTTTAAGATCATCCTTTTTAAGATTATCCTATTAAAGTTGTTTGTTGAGTTTGTCTTTCTTTGTCTGAAATAATTATGTTGTTGAGCTCTTTCATTCCTATTACTTCTTAGATTTTTATAAGTTCTTTTTCTTTTGAAATCATTAATTAAAATTACAAATCAATCAACCAAGATTTTTCAATCTTCTTAATTGAGTCAAGAATTAACATTGATTTGTGGCACATACATTAAATCATTTCTTTTCAGATTTTTTTATATTGATGCACAATCTTGTATACTCTTCGATACAAATCCCAATCTGCTATCAAATGGAAATATAATCGCAAATAAAAAAATTAAGAGGTATATATTGTTTCTTAAATCACACGTCCTCTGAACTAAAATAAAAAAAGGTTTATAATTTTTTGAACAAACACAAAAAAAGAAAGATTCAGTTTTTAATTATATTATAAAAAATCAATAAAGAAAAGGGGTAAAGAATGAGAAAAAATAGAAGACCAAAAGAAAATCCTTATATTGGAACAGTGGGAAACAACACTAATACCAATCTTAACAATCAAGAACCCAGATTTTTCAATGTTGGTGGAAATAACAACCAAATCAACAATAACAATAATGTACAAGATAATGGACCGATGGACAATAGCAACAATATTCAAAATAATAATCAATTTAATAACAATAACACGAATAATAATAATAATGAGTTTAATAATCAAATGAATGGGAATAATAATCAGTTTAATAACAATCAATTCAACAATACAAACAATAATAATCTGAATAATCTTACAAATCAATTTTCAGAATTATCAACAGGAAGTGGTTCATTGGGAATACAAAATGGAAATAACATAAAATATAGCAATCCAATTCCATTAAGAAACTATCAGGCAAATGATAATGTTTTTTCAATGACATTAAACCAAATTCCTCAATCACAAGCAATCTTATCCAAATCACAGATTCCATTAGGTGCCGTAATTCATCCATTGGCCGCAGGAATTGAAATACCTGTTGTTGATTTGGGTCCTGCTGGTGTTATAAGATGTAAAAATTGCAGGGCTTATATAAATCCCTTTGTTGAATTTATCGAAGGTGGAAGAAGATGGAGGTGTTCATTTTGTTATTTTTCAAATGAAGGTAAAAAAAAAAATTTAAAATATTTTCTCAATACTTTTCATATTCCACAATATTCTAAAATTTGAACGTATTCTTCCATATTTTGGGCTCTTAAATAATTTTTCTTTATATTTCTCCTGAATCAAAAGAATATTATATATTTTATTTCACCATTCTCATTCTCCAATATATATTTAATCTTCATTATCTATGAAAAACATAAATCTAAAGATTATCTTTTGAAATTGGGTGAAATAATTATTTAAATCTCATTACCCATTCTTTTATAAAACACATATTAATCAAAATATCTCATTTATTCAAAAAATAAATGTCATTCCTCGATATGATTTAATTAACTTGATTAAAATATTGATAATAATCATTTATACCTTCACTTTCTTTTAATTAAAATTTGTTCTTAAAAATGATCGATAAAAGGATCAATATATAAAAATTGATAATATGAATATTATTTCATCTTATCTTGAGAGATAAAAATTGATCCAAACAATTTAATTCTCACAAAAATTTTTGAATACAACCAAATTAATTAAACAAATTTTTCATTTTTTTGTTTCTAGTCCATTCCTCTTACTACAGGGAATTAGATTCAAATGGAACACGTGTAGACATTAACGAAAGGCCAGAATTGACAAACGGAGTGTGCGAATTTTTGGCGCCAAGTGAGTACCTCGTTGGAGCACCACAAGCGCCTATTTATTTATTTTGTATCGATGTCTCTTACACTTCTGTCACTTCTGGTTTGCTTTCTGTCACTGTTGCTGCTATCAAAAACTGTTTGGATAAACTTCCTGGAGAGTCCAGAACAAGGATTGGGTTTGTTACTTTCGACAGCAATGTCCACGTTTACAATTTAAGAGTAATAACTTTTTTATTTTTATTTTTGAATTTAAAATTTTTTTATTTTATTTATTTTTTATTTTTTATTTTTATTTTTTCATTTTTTATTTATTTTTTATTTTTATTTTTATTTTTATTTTTATTTATATTTTTATTTTTATTTATTTTTATAATAAAATTTTAAATTTTTTCTCATTCAAAAATAAATATTTTTTTTCTTTTTTTTTATTGCTTTTGTATGATTTCATTTTNTTTTTATTTTTTATTTTTTATTTTTTATTTTTTATTTTTTATTTTTTATTTTTTATTTTTTATTTTTTATTTTTATCATTAATTTTTTTGCTAGGATTCAATCAACCAGGAATTGGCAAGTAAAATAGCAGATGATTATTATTTAATAGTCATCAGTTATGTTGTGATGATCGTGTTTGTGGGATTTTCTCTTGGGAAGTTTCATTGGGTGAGATCCAAAATCTTGTTGGGCATAGGAGGTATCATAACTGTGGTCATATCTATCGTCGCGTCTCTGGGTCTTTTTTTATTTTAAATTGTTTTTAAAATTAATTTTTTTAAAATTTATTTTTTTTTGTTAAAGTTTTTTTTTTGTATTAAACAGGTTTTTCTGATATTTAATTATTTTATAATAATTTTTTTCAATTATATTTTTTGATAATTTTTTGTATTTAATTATTTTTTAAATAATTATTAGATTTTTTATTTTAATTTTTTATTATTTTTTATTATATTTTTTTTTATTTAAAGTTTTAATTTTTTTTTTGAATAAAAAAAGGATTTTGTAATTTATGCGATCTCTTGTTCTCGATCATTAGTATACAGGTACTCCCCTTCTTGATGTTGGGAATAGGAATCAATGACATGTTCATCATAGTGAAGGGATACGAAAGGGTAAAAGAAGCAGTAGAAATGAAAGGAGAACAAATAGTGGTTGAAGATTGTATTGCTCAAGCACTTGCAAAGTAGATATTTTATTATAACTTTTTATTTGTATTATTTTTTTATTTTATAAATTTTTTTTTAATTTTTATTATTTTTACATTTTATTTTTTTTAAATTATTTTTATTTTTTTTTATTTTTTTTTAAAAATTTTTTATTAGTGTTGGTCCAAGTGTATTTTTTACTTCTTTGATCGATTTTGTTGCATTTATGTTTGCAGGTATTCAAATTTTCTTAAACAATTTTTTTTTACTTTCTATTAATAA
The DNA here is from genome assembly GCA_024220525.1 of Cochliopodium minus. Lineage (NCBI taxonomy): Eukaryota > Discosea > Himatismenida > Cochliopodiidae > Cochliopodium > Cochliopodium minus. Next base: position 68,845 of record JAMYWO010000007.1, on the reverse strand, counting down.
TTTTTTGAATTAATTATTTTTGAAATTGATTCTTAAATTATTTTTGAATTTAATTTCATTTTTTCAAATTTTTTCAAATTTTTTTCAATTTTTATTTTCCAGGAATAACAAAAATGGGAGCAGTGAGATCATTCAGTTTTCAAGTAGCAATCGCTGTAGTGTTTGAAGCAATCATGATGTTGACAGGATTCGTTGCGATGTTGTCTTTGGATGCAAGAAGAGTGGAAAATGAAAGAATGGACATTTTCCCTTGCGTTTCTTTAAAAGGAGAAAACAGAAAACACAACATCTGTGTCAGTGTAATCAAAACTTTATTTATTTCATTTTTTTGTGTTTTAAAATTCTCTTCATTTTTTTTCTTTCTATTTTTGTTATTTTTTAATACATTTTCAAAGTTATTTTTTTATTTTTTTTAATTTTATTCAATTCATTTTTTCAAAATTAATTTTTTATTATTTATTTTATTTTTTATTCTTTTTATTCTTTTTATTTTTTATTTTATAATTTAACAAATATTTTATTTTAAATATTCAATTTTTTTTTTTATTAAATTTAAGCAACCAAGCGAGAAAATGCAAAAAATAGACGGAGAAGGAGGAGTGGTGGAATATTTTTTGAAATTCTACTACGCCCCTTTCCTCCTCCACAGGATCACCAGAATAGTTGTCATCATCATTTTTATAGGTCTCTTGGGTTTCGGCATATTTGGGACAACCCAAACTAAAAGAGGTTTGGGTGTTCAAGAGGTAAATAAAAAAATTTATTTCTTTTCATTTTTTAATAAAACTATATTTAAATTTTAATGAATTTTTATTAATCGTTAAATATTTTTTTTATTTTTAAATTTTAATAATTTATTTTTTTTAATTTATATTATTGAAATAATTTTAACGTTTATTTTTTAAAATTCATTTTTATTTATTTCGTTTTAAAATTCTTTTTATTTTTTTATTCGTTTAAAAACATATATTTTTTAATTTGTTTTTTTCATATCTTTTTATTTGTTTTTTTTCATTTTCCATTCATTTAAAATCAATTCAAGGTTGTTCCTTCTAGTTCTTATTTGAACGCATATAACGACCAAATGTACAGGTATTTCGGTAATGTAGGACCACCTGTATACTTCGTCTTTTTGACATTGAACTACACTGATCATCAAGTTCAAGATCAAATTGCTGGTTATTAATCTTCATTTCATTTATTAATATTTTTTTTACTTTTTATTTTTATTTTTTATTTTTTATATTTTATTTTTTATTTTTTATATTTTTATATTTTTATATTTTTATATTTTTTATTTTTTTATTTTTTTTTTTTTTTAAATTCAAGAACTAATGAACACATTGTTAAGGAACAAATGGCTGGTTCCTTATTCCATGATTTCATGGCAAGAATCTTACAACTTGTGGAGTCGTGTATACAACCAAAACACATCCTATCTCGACTCCAACTACAGGTAAAATAAATTATAAAAAAAATTTTTTTTTTTTGAATTATTTTTTTATTTATTTTTCAAAATTGTTTTAATAATAAATTTTTTTTTTTAAAAAAAAGGATTCCTCCAAATATTTTTTATGAGTGGGTTGATCCATGGTTATCGAGTAAATCAAAAAATCATTTTTATTTTTGTTTTTTAATTTTTTTATTTTTTATTTTTTTATTTTTTATTTTATTTTTCATTTATTTATTTTTTATTATTTAATTTTTAAATTTTATTTTAAAAATGAAAAATAAATCAAAACTTTTTATATTTATTCATAAATTGACAATATAAGGTGACATTGGTACATATTTTGAAGGAGACCTTGTCTATGAAAAAACAAATAAAACATGGAACGCTACAAGGATCTTGTGGTATTCTGGTAATTAAAATAAAATAATTTTTAAAAATTCATAAAAAAAAAAATTAAAAAATAAAATCAAATCAAAAAAAATAGAAATAAAAAATAGTATAAAATAAATAAAAATTTTAAAAAATAAAAATAAAATTTTGTAGTTGGGTTGAATTCAACTGAAGATTATGTTCAATCAATTAAAAGCTTAAGAAGTGTCACAGACAAATAGTATTTTTTTTTTTGATTTTTTTTAGATTTTTTTTAGATTTTTTTTTGTTTTTTGTTGATTTCTTTTGATTTTTTTTGATTTTTTTTGTTTGATAGTCCAAACCTGAAAGTGTTTCCATACTCCATTTACTTTATTTATTTCGAACAATATCTCATCCTCGAAAGGGAAACCTTTCAAAACATAGGACTGGCTCTCCGTAAAATATTCTTTAATCAAAATATTTCTTTATTTTTTATTTTTTATTTTTTAAAATAGATGGTTTGGACAAAGCTGCCAAAGCTATCACAAATACACAAACCCATATTTTGCCCATTGATAACGAAAATGATCCAAAGAAATAGACTAATATTTAATATTTATTTATCAAAATAAAACTAATTTTGTAAAAAATAAAAAAATTTGTTGAAACGCAAAAAAAGTACAAAAAAATATTTTTTATTTAATTATCATTGATAATAGACTGCATAGATTCGGCGGTCTCATTACCAAAAGTGGCTTTCTTCAAAGTCATTTGTTGAATTACAATACCATTCGGAAGGGTCTTTCTATTTTTCTTCTTTTTGAGTTTGATATAACGTTTGTATTGAACTTCCAAGTCGGAGATGAGCTTGTTCATGTTGAAAATTGGCTCTGGGATGTTGTTGGAGATTAACTCTTGAAAACCACTCAGCATTGAAGATTTGCTTGTATTTAAAATATTTAATAATTCACTGCGAGCTAAAAAATTAAAGAAATAAAAAGGAAAAAATAAAATAAAAATAAACAAAAATGTTTTTTTTTTTACATTTTGCAAAAACTTCTCTTTGAATGAAAGCTTGTGTATGAATTTGTATACAGTTGCAAGCCCACGGTTTGATTTGGTTGAGGTAGAAACGGGCTAATTTACCCACTTCCTCCCTGGACTGATTTTCTTTAAATATAATTTGTTGTGTGCGGGTAGGTAACAATTCTATGTTTTGAACAACCAAATTGAATTTCTTTGTTAAATCCCCTAATTTCAGATAAGAAAAATATGAAAATAAAAAATAAAAAGAAGAAATAAATAAAAAATAATATTCATACCTATATAATCATCACATAAAAGCATAACTTCTTGAATATATTGTAAAACAACACTACAGTTCATGGTTTGAAGATTGTCTATGGATTGAGTCAAGGAGGATAAATATCCTACTTGTTGCAAAATACCATTCTTCAAGCAGCAGAACTCGTAAAGAAGGGAATTGGAGAATTTTGTGATTAAATAAATGAATTTTGTGAATGGTGCTGTTTCTATGTCCGTATCTTTCCATTTCTCAACAAAACTTTTTTTTTAAAAAATAAAAATAAAATTTATTAAAAATAAAATGAATAAAATTTATTAAAAATAAAATTAATATAATTATTTACATTAAAATCTTTTTTTTTAAATTTTATCATTTTTTTTAATTTAAATTTTAAATTTTATAGCCAGTAAAAAAATTGAATTTACCTTAATACTAATATCATCATACGTGTGTGAAGATGAAGGACTAGTTTGTTGGTTTGCGGGAGAAAATGGGAGATGGTCTCAATACCCCTGAAATCATAAAACTGTCTGAGACCAACATACTGGTCAAAAGCATTGTCGACAATACGTTCAAACTGCGCGCCAAACTTATGAGTAGAACAAAACTCCTTGAACTTGCTGAGGGTGACCAAAGGATCAGGATCATTAAGAAGATGATTAAATTCTTTGTTTTTGTAGGTGATGTATTCGGAAGATTCCATAGTCTCATAAATTCCGATGCAGGTGTTCTGATAGATTCTCAGTTGTTCCATGTACTCTCCCTCATACAAATTTCCGCTAAGCTGACTTTTGTTGGAAAGTTTCATGTCAAAGTTTTCCTCTTCGTCAAACATCTTATTGATAGACTCCTCCTTCTCTGGACTCAAGTTTTTTATGTGCACCGCGTCGAACCACCATAAAAGCTCCTTCAAAAGCATCACGTGAGACTTCAGCCTCTCCTGCTCCGTCTCGGTGACCTTTTCACTCACAAATTTCTTGCAGTAGGTCAGGAATTTGGTGAGGAGAGATTTGTACCTTTGTTTGACGTTCGGATCACATCCCGTTGTGCTCGAAAAGAGGTTTCTTATCTGCTTGTCCAAGTTCTTAAAGTGTTTGATGAGATTCTCTTTCCTCGACTCGCCTTTTTCGTACAGCAGCTCGCTCTCCAATTTGGAATAGAGATCCATGATCCTGTCTGTCATCTTCTGCTGGCTCTTTTGATGTGTATTGTTTTTCATCGGATTGTCTTTATCCTCTTCCAAATAGTTGACGCTCCTGAATCTATCTTCGTTTAATTCCCTGTTGTAGGTCAATCTCGAATGATACACCGAATTCCTCAACATCTCCACGAATTTCTTCCATTCTTTCTCTTCTTCTGTATCATCCATGTCGGTTTGTTCATTTTTATTCACCGCGAATTCTACCATCTCAATATTGTACATTTCCACTATTATGAAACATTTCCCTATACTCTTCAATGCCTTTCTCATTTGTATGTAATGTCTTTGTATCTGTCTTTTCAAATTTTCTGTTGTCGTTCTCATATATCCTACCGTACTCGATATAAAGAAATTGATGCAGGATTTCACTATTCTATATTCACTTTCCATTCTAGATTTCAACTATATATCATTGGTTTTTTAGTATGAAGAGTATCATTAAGGGAAATTAATATCATATTTAAGAAAATATAAAAATATTAAATTTATAGGTGATTATATCAAATGAATTTCTTATGCTATGATATAATGAATGTTCATTCCAAAATATTTTGAATATAAATATTTTTTTCATAAATTTCATTTTGTTTTTCTTATATTTAAGAGTCCAATGGGTTTAAAATATCTATATATTTAGTTTTACTTGTAAATTAATCCTTCCATTCATCGATTTGGTGATCTGATCATTCAATTTTTGCATGCTTTGAGTTAATTGATTGATTTCAGATTTATCGAACAGTTTATCATCTTGTTGTGTAAGATAATTCATCAATTCAACAACTTGTGATTCTATATCGGTGATGACAGGATAGACTTTGTTTGGAGTGTTTGCAATTTCTTCATCCAATGTATTATTCAATAATTTGACAACATTATTATTGTTTCCATTATTATTCATCTTTCCTTCTTATTCTATACTTTATATTATTTGCTGAGAACAAATAAATCTTTTTTTTTTTTTATTTTTTTTATAATTGGGGTTTTGACAAAAATAAAATCAAATTTCAAACTAAAAGAATCTGGCTTTATCTCGCCAAATGAACTGATCTATTCAATTCATATTCCAAATATAAAATTACAAACGTAAAAAAATAAATATTAAAATGAAATTTCAAATGTAAAAATTCGTGATTGAAAACTTTTTATTGTTTTTTTATTTCTTAGAA
>JAMYWO010000007.1:22943-49769 GCA_024220525.1 Cochliopodium minus | reverse complement strand
TCTCCTTACTGGTTTTTTTGGTCGCACCTAAAATAAAATAGAAATTTTTATTTACTCATTTAAATGATTAAATTTAAAATAAATCAATTTTTTTTAATTGACCAAATAATAAATTCAAAAAAAAAAAATAATAAATTTGTTTATAAAGTTTACAGTTGGTTTTGGACGAAAATCTTCAAATAGAGGTTCACAAATAACACTTTCAAAAATCTGATCCCCATTTCGATCATCAGATTTGCAATATTTAAGGATATCAACTTGGATTAGAGATCTTTTCAGAGCCCCCCCACCAAATAGAAGCTTGTAAAAATGAAAGGATTTTTCAATAGGTAAATTCTCCTTTTCAAAAGATTGATTGAGTATTTCCAACACGTTACTCTCATTTCCTTCCACATCTTTAATTTCTCTCTCAATAACCTCACCATCAATTTTAACTTTATAAAAACATCTTTTTGTTCCCAAATTCAACTGAAAAGGTTCATCAGCTAAATTTGCCTCAATCAAAGAAAACTGTTTGAGAGAAATAGAGTTCTTCATGTTGTTCCTCACCCTCTTTTCATCACGGTTTTCCTTTATCTCTTTTTGAATCTCATCCAATTTCTTCAAACTGAATTTATCTTTAAAAAAACATTGAATGATTTCTTCTGTGAACAGTGCAACATTCGGATGATTATTATTGATAGCCAATTGTTGATAGAATATAATCAATTCAGAGCAAAATGATTTTGAATCCCTTATAGAATCAAGATTTGATATCCATCCATCATTCCAATCAATCTCAATTCCTTCATCATTGTGTTTTATTGAAGTAATAACTTTATTTTCCATTCTAATTTTATTAGAAATAAAATTTTTAAATCTATAAATTTTCCTTTTAATTTATGAAAAATTTCGAATTGTATTTAAATTTATAGTGTATTCAAAATTAAAAATAGAAAAAGATTAACAATTTTTTTTTTATTAGTTTTTATCAAAGTTCTTCAACAAAGTTTATATCAACCATTAATGAATATAAACAAAAAAATATTTTTTATATTCAACAATTAATTTAATTTATTCTCTTTTATTATAGATTTTCTCCTATTGTATCTTGAGGAAGGTTCGCAAATGTGATGGGAACAATCACAGAAGATCCCATCACATTTGATATTCAAGCCAAGCCACATTTCAAAAGCATGCATGGTTGAATTTGAATGATCAGTTGAAATCGGAAAGCACCAGTTGGTATATGTTGTGGTGAAAAAGATGATGGTGAATGGAAAGCATGAGATGTTTGATTCTAATATACTTGGGGGCATGTGAGATCTTCAAGCCAAAGAGTCGGAGATGAAAAAATGTCTTGAGCATCGGAAAGCAACATTCGAGAAACGATGCGCATCAATTTTGAGGAGTGCAAATTGATTTAGAGGGTTGTGGCATCAGTTGAGATCGAATCCAACAGATTAAGATGTTGGTGCATTCCCTGAGACACTCTCGAAGATAAGGAGAAACAAAAAAGCAGATGGTGAAGGAATGACAGCGATCATGTTTGATGTGCTCAAATGGTGAAGTGGGGGTGTTGAATGGTGATGGCATTGAAAGAAGTGGCAAGCAAAGATTGATGATGACAACATCAGCTGTTTTAACAAAACCCCAATTACTTGACCACGAGTAAATGTTGAACCTTCACTTGGGGTTTAAGCTTGATCAAGAGTTCCAAGCCCCTCACTTCCAACCCGAGCAGCTTGCAGAATCTGAATATATAACTTTTTATAAAACTTTATTAGCTTGCATTTAATCAAACTCATTAATTGATCTTGATATAGTATCAAGCTCAATTATCCAAATTTAAAATTTAAAATTTTATAAAAATAAATTCATATTATTTTTTCAATCATTAAATTTTTAAAATTTACCCAGTAAAAGCTTACATCCCTAATCACTGATATTATAAAAATATAAATTATATATCAAACCAATATTTTTTTTATACATTTTTTATATTTTTGATAAATATAAATTAAAATATTTTTCTATTTGAATTAAAATTACCAATGAAATTAACACAATCCCAGATTGAGTTCAATCGCACAAATTCAATCTAATTTTCTCTATCTTAACATATTTTAATTATAATTTTTAAAAGCAATTTTGAAAATTAAATACAAAACCAATAAATTTTCATTTAAAAAGAAAATTTTAAGAGTTTATAGCAAAAGAGAGATTTTATAATTAAACAATTTTTTCAATGGAAAAAAAAAAGATGAACTATCACATTGTCGAGAAGTACAAGTGGAAGAATCGAAACAAGAAAAACTACTAATAATAGAAAGGGACAGGAATGAAAGGATCTTCATTTGGTAGATTTCAGTGATGGGATAAAGATGGAGGAGACTCAATCATTCAGAACAAAGATCAAATTCATCGTTTAAAATCGAAACATTGTGTAAAAAAACACTTTTAAAATGAAACAATTCACTCTCAAAACTAAAACAGATAGAAATTTCAAAGAATCAAATTAAAAGCTATTCAAAAAAATTTTTTAATTATTATTTGTTGAACAGGTTTTGGTACTTTGAATTTGTTTTGAAAAAATTTCAAACAAGATAAAAAAGCAAATGTCCTCTCTTTAAACAACTTTCCAAAATACTTGTGATTCTCATTGGACCATTCCTTTTTTAATAGAATTTAATTAAAACAAGATAAAAAAAATAGTTTACTGTGAAAATTTGATGGTTTTGGATTAATTTTAAGTTATCAAATTCAAGCTTTTTAACTATATTTGATTGATTTGTGTTTCCCACTCCTAATTTATCACCACAAACAAAAATTTCGTTTTTCTCTTTGTTTTTTCAATAAAAAAAAAATAGAAATAATCTTTAAATGATAAAAAGTATTGAAATTATACTGTTAACATAAACACAATGACAATAAGAAGTAGAGACATAGGAAATATCAGAAAGACCTACATTAGTGAAAGTTGCTTTGTGTTCATTGTTACCTAAACCAAGTTGGCCTTGAAAATTAGATCCACAAGAATAAACTTCTCCTTTGTCTAATTATATTTTGATAAAAAATTTTTTATTTTTTTTTATTTTATAAAAAACTACCATTCAAAAATACAGAAAAAGCATAACCACAATGAACAGAAGAAATATTTGGGTAATTGTCTATTGTGGATAAGCCATATTGGCAATCACTAAAAGTACCAATACCTAATTGACCATAAGTATTAGCACCAAAAGACTTTAAAATTGAATTTCCATTTTCATTTCCTTAAAAAAAAAAGTGAAATTAAACATTCCTTCTAAAAAAGATTTAATTTTTACTTGTTAATATAAAGGAATGTTGGTATCCACAGCAAACAGAAATAGTATTTTTGTCGGAATAGAGCAAAGTTGGCTCCTTTATTTTGGTTATTTCTTGAACTAACCCACATTCTCCATAAAAATTCGTACCCATAGACCATACTTCTCCATTTTCTATTTTTTTTTTTTTTTGTGTATTTAATATTTTTTATTGACAAAATTTTGTTTACTTTTCAAAAACAAGCACTGTCCATTTCCACAAGAAAAAGAAACAACATTTTCAATCTTTATTTCCTCAAAAGTTTTATTTTTGGTTAAACTTCCACTTGCATATATCTTCCCATCCTCTAAAAACCAATTTTCATTAATTTAAAAATAAATCAAACATTTAAAAATACCCTTTTGGATAACTGTGAATGTTCTCATGCTAGATATTGATTTTACGCCAGAACAAAGATATTTAAATAACAAAGGATTTGGATTTAAAATTCCAAACTGAGAAAACCAATTTTTTCCGCATCCAAACAAATCCCCATTTTCTTTTTTGAAATGAATGAAATTATCAAAAATATAAAAATCTCAATTTAAAAAGAAATATAAAACATTATACAAAAAGTAAAAATCTAGAATTAATTCAAAATTAAACAAAAATTAAGAATTTGATATTTTATTGAAATTGATTTTGTTTTGGAATTTCCTTTGTTTATTTTTCATAAAAAAAAAAATATCTAATATCATAAATGAACATACCCTTTATATAAAATGAATAATCCATGCCCAAAACAATCGATTTGATTTTCTGATTGTTCATTATTTTTGTTGGAACTAAAAGATCTGAATTCTCACCTAATTTGCCATTCCCACATTGCCCATAAAAATTTTCCCCAAATGAATAAACATCTCCATTTTCTAAATTTTAGAATATAAATTAAAAGGCATGATTGATTTAAAAAATAATTTATACCCTTCATGAAAATATTATGTACAGAGATAGATGAGTTAGAATTTGGAATCATCCAAAATTGACAGATTGAAAAAGAGTTTTTGAATCTTTATTTTTTTTAATATTTTTTATTTACAAGCGAAAAATTATTCATATTATTTAAAAGTATTAAAAAGGATCTCATTGGAATAATTCTTGGCAATAAATTTGTCAAACAATAAAACAAAATTTCGTTTAATAGAAAGAAGCCTCTTCTTCCTTTCTTCCAAAAGATCAATTAGGGGATTCAAAGAAAACTCCTTGTCAGTTATACAATCCAAAAACTCAAAACAAAATCTCATTATCTCCTCTCCTTTTTTCATTCTGTACATAAGTTGGTGACTGAACAAAAGCCAATCATATCCAACTGTTAAAAAAAGCAATTCATTACAATCCAAGTTAACATGAATTAACCTTTTTAAAAAAATTTTATTTTTAAATAAAACGGAATTGAAAGGGTTAATATAGAAAAAATTTTACTGATCAGCCCACAAAGAAATTCTTAACAGAGAAATAAATAAAGGAGTTCTAAAAGGAACATTAAATAAGTAAAATCTTTTTAAAAAAATTTTTGTATACCTATCCTAATTTTAGAAATATTTTATATTAAACTTGTTGACTTTATTAAATTACCCAACCTAATATTTTCAATAAATATAAAATTTTTAAAGTTTATTAAAGGTAATTTATTAAAATAACCTGTGATACAATGAACTAAAATACCTTTACATAAATCATTTTCAATGTTATCCAAAATGAGCCTTAAATAGTTTTTGGTCAATAAAGATAAACTCCATTTTTTATAATCTTCCCAATCAACTAGTTCATGAAATTTAGGAGGAATATTAAATACAGCATCATTATTATTATCTTTTAAAAAATAATAAAAAATAAAACCTAATCAAATAAGTGTAACAACCAAATTAGTTACCTTTTTCCCAATCATAATATATTTCGTGGTTATTGTTCTCCATTTTCCATTGATGAAAAAAATCGCAACCAGGATAAGGCAAACTATAAAGATAGAAATCTTTGTAACGATTAGAATTATCAGACTTTTCTGAGCTTGTAAAAGGCATTGTTAAAAACTTTTTCTTGTTCTATGATAAATTAAAAATAAATAAATAAAAAATAAATAAATTCTTTTTTATACCTCCATCATTAAGTCTATTATAAAATTTATATTTATGTTTTCTAGCAACTTCACATCTTCTAATCTCATATCGTTTAAATTAGAAACAGAAGACTTTCTTTTTTCGGGTTTATCGAAGAATACAGAAGAGATCCCCTCTATAAGCTTTTTTGTTTTGTTGTAATATTGTTCTATGGGCTGAGATAGAGTTGCAGATCTACAGATCGATTTATTTTTTATGTGAATTACTGGTATAGGTGCTCTTTGTTTTACTCTTGCATGAACTGATAAAAAAGATATTATAGAATAAATAAAGATGATAATGTACTAAATTATTTATGTGAGTGATTAATTATGTATCACTTTTAAAGATTTGGATTTTAGAATCATATAATCAATTAATGAATAATAATTTGAAGTACAGAAATGATATATAAATATTTTGGCTATTTTTAGAATTAATTTACCAGATTTAGATAATATATCCCTTATTTTCTCCGAATCTATCAATTTATTATTTTCTGTTTCACATCCCTTGACATTTTCCTTCTCTGATTGGATCAAATAAATTGATGGAGGATATGTGCTACATATTTGATTCTCACTATTGTCCAATATTTCAACAATATAATCCTTTTCGAATAATCTTTGTGTATATTTCACTATCTTTTCCTTTATCATGATATTATCAGATACATGATGAACTGTAAAATATAGAAACAATTGGGAAAGATTAATCTCATCATTATCTTTTGTATCAATGTTATTATTGTAATTAATCTCCATTTTTTTTTGATTTTTTATTCAATTATTTATTAATATTTCAGCAAATGTTTTCTCAAACATTGTTTTCATCCATACAAAATGGAAAGTAATCAAAAAGAAAATATGTATTAAAAAATTTAAACCTATCAAATCAACAAGAATCGGATTTATTTATGGCTTTATAGATGAATTGTTTTGCATTCTTGTAAAATAATTTTTATTTTTAAAAATATGTCTTCCATCGAAACCAACTGTTCAATTTGGGGTATTTTTCGTTTTTCCATGTTTCATATTCTTGAATTTCTTTTTATCTCTTGGATATGAAGAATACAAAAAAATTGCGCAATTTTTTAATTTTATCAAATAATAATAACGGTTGTACAATACAAATAAATTAAAAAAAATTCGTTATGAATAAAGAGAATACAAAACCAAATCAATTGAACATTGATTTGAACAACAAATTGAATTTCAAGAATCAAAAGATTACAAGTAATAAACAAATAATCCAACAAAAAGAAAAGAAATTTGTGGAATCAATTAGAAATGAGAAAGTATTAACTAAAGAAGAGGATGACAAAGAAGAGGAAGAAATTTATAACATAAAAGAAGATCCATTAGTTGCAGAAAGACTAAGAAGAATGTACCATGTTAAAAGATTTTGCAGAAACGTAACTTTATTTTCCAAAAATATCTTTGAAATTAAAATTATAAACAATGAACAAAGGCAAAAGTAACAGAAAAAATAAAGAAATTTGAATTGGAATTCAAGAATCAAAACATAGAAAGGTAATAATAATCTCTTTCAAATAAAAAAATTGAAATTATTCCAAAATAAAGAATATTCGAAAAAGAGATTGATTATGAACCCAATTTTGACAAGATAAATGAGCCAATAAATCAAATATCCACCATCATAGAGAACTTCAAATCAGGAGGAGAGAATGAATTGTCATGCTTTATTGGAGAAAACGCAAAGATCCTTCAGATAGATTCATCGGGATGGTGGTATGTAGAAATATATGAACAATTTGGATATATACCAGGAAGATGCACAAATTTGTATAACGTGGACCATCTAAATTATGAAAATAACTTTCATAATTCAAGGTAATAAAGTTCATTTTTTTTATTATCATGTTTTTCATATACCCATTTGAATCAACAATAGATTGAAAAAGAGAATCAGTTCTGTCAAAGAATTACTCAATTCAGAAAAGATCTATGTCGATCAATTGAAAACTTTGATAAATGACTTCATTATTCCAATAAGAAAGAGGAAGATAATGAATGAAGAAGAGATCAATCAAGTGTTCTCAAATATTGAATCCATCTATGAGCTTAACAGGCAGATCTATGAGAATTTCAGAGAAAGATTCGACAAATGCAAAGATGACAACGAAAATCTGATGATTGGAGATGTTATTCCAAAGGTATCTCCCTTCCTCAAAATCTATATCGAATATCTCTCCAAAAATGAGAAAGTGATGAAGAATATCGGAAATATTTTCAATTCCAAGCTAAGAAAACTTGCAAATGAGAAGAAACAAACCTTCTATACTTTGGTATAAAAAGAAATTTCCTCCAAAATATAATATTTTTTTACAAATTTCTTCAAATATAATTCATTCCTATTATCAAATTATATCTTATCATATTGATTGTTTATATTAAAGCAATCTTTGTTGGTTCTCCCTGCACAAAGAATTACACGCTATCCTCTTTTGTTTCAATCCATTTTCAAGTACACAAGCATCGACCATCCCGACTACAGCTGCCTAGAGAAGAGCGTAGAAGTCACAGAAAACATCTGCAAGCAAATCAATCAATCAATTAACCTGGTAAAAAAAATTTTTTTGAAATTTCAAATCGAAAATAAATAATTAAATTTCATTTATTACATTTAGGTTCATCAAAAAGAAGGTTTCTCTGGTCTGATAATGAGATTTGACAAGAGTTGTAGAGAGGAGATACTCAAAGACAGAGCAAGAAAGCTCATCCAGGAAGATGTCTTCTATGAAGAGAATTTTGATGACGAGAACGAGCTTTTCATAGAGGAGTATTTCTGCTTCTTGTTAGAGGAGTATTTTATTATCGCATTCAAAGACGAAGAAAATGAAGATTCTTTGTTGGTTGATACTATAATAGAAATTCACTCTTTGTTCATTGTCCAAGGTATTTCAATTATACCTTTTTATTATTTTTGTATTCATTTTTTTTTTTGAAAGACAAAGACCCTTCTTTGTTAGTTTTGGTTTCTCCTTCTGGACAGAGAACAATGAAAGCACAGAGAGGTTCTTCCCAAGCATCTCAATGGAGGGATCTTATCAACCTTACCCTCAAAAATCTTATGTAAAAATTTAAATGTTAAACTTGAATCTGTTTCATTTTAATTTTGAATTTCTATTTTAGGAAAAATGATAGTGTTGCTTACAATGAAAGAAAAAATTTGAAGTTATACAAAGAAGACGACAACTGGATCGTAGAGAAGGAAGCAATCTGCTATGTAGATCGCTCCTACCAAAAGAAAGCCCACCAAAAGATCATGAATTATGAAGATCTCAAGATGATGTATCCAAAGTTAAATGGCAACCAAGCTAGTGAGATCATCAAGGCAGGTACAAACGTTCCAAAGAAGAGTTTTTTTGGTACTTTGAAGTCTGGCTTGAGCAGCCTTTTTGGTTTTGTTTCTTTTAAAAGATAAAAAAAAAAACTTTTCCTAATTAAAAATTTTTTTATTAATTTTTGTGATATTTTTAAATAATTTTTGTTATTTTAGTCCAGAATACTCTAAAGCAAAGTAATTGGAGTTATTTAAAAAATTTGTATTTATTCAAAAATAAAAAATTTATTTTTTCATGTATGTTTTAAAAAGCTCCAAAAAATTGTTTGATCCTCCATTGAAGATTTGAGACAAAAGTTTTGCAAGTCTGACACTAGCTGCAGTAAGTCTAGAAAAAAAACAAGAGAAAAAAATTAAAAATTAATTAAAATGAAAAAATTAATTATTTTTTTAAAAGTACCTTTGGTAGACAAAAGGGATGTTTCTATCAAAATACCATGTTCCCAACTGTGGCTCTTCTTTCATATTTCTTTCTGAAGCAGAATATACGTAGCAAGTATTCCTTACATAATCAAAACCTGATTTTAAAAAAAAAATAAACAAAAAAAAAACAAATTTTAAATAATAAAAAAAATAAACAAATTTTAAATATATTAAAATAAATTAAATTAAAAATAATATAAAAATTAATTAAAAAATATTGATTTTTTTTTTTTACTTTCATTTGCCCATCTATTTTTTAAAAATTTTAATTTTAATTTTAGTTTTGAATAATTTTGAGACTTACGTTACAACATCCATGTTGTTCAAATAATAGGTGACCATGGAAGGATAATTGTCAATAGTTTTTTGGATGTTTTGAACGAGCAAAGAATAATTGTTAGTTCCAGTAACCTGAAAAAATTAAAAAATTTAAATTTCAAAAAGAAAAAATTAAAAAGAAAATAATCTTACGTTTTCAATCATTAAAGTATCCCAAACTAATTTTTATTTATATTTATTTTTATAATTTTTTTATATTTTATTTTTATTTTTATTTTTTCATTTTTATTTTTTCCAAACCTTCATGAAGCTCGGTATGCTTGCTGTAGTAGTCGACTTTCACCAAATTTCCACCCTCGTCATATCCATACCCACAATGCAAAGGTTGATGGATGTCTAAGAAAAGATAAATAAAAATAAATGATATAAATATGGTGTTTAAAAAAGAAATTAATGGTTTTAAAATAATATCAAAAAAATAGATAAAAGAAAAAAATAATGATTTCTGGATTTTTACAATAAAATTTTTTAAAATGGTTATTTCAAATTACCCCCAACAAAATGAGTAAGGAAAATGAGAGCACAAGGTTCTTATTAAAAAAAAAATTAAATGGTATGAAATTAATTGAGAATTCTCTTTTTTTTATTTTACCAATGGAGGTAGGGTTGTATTCGGAGCTGCAAAATGGACCCAACTTTCCTTCTTTGGTTAAAATGGAAGTGTAGTTGGCGATTGCCTTTACGTTGCAACTTGGAGGGTCTGGGCAACTAAAAATATTAACAATATGAAAATAAAGATATTTATAAAATATAAAAATAAATATTAAAGAAGATAGAAAAACAAAAAATTTTAATTTTTTTTTTTTACTCTGAACTGGTGTATCCTGTTGCATTTCTTGGCAAATTTAAGTAGTGAAGTGGTGCTGACCATTTTCCTCCACTTTTATTATTTGATAACAAAAAAGGAAATGTAAAAAAAACAGTTGTTTCAAATATATTTAAATAATTCAATTAATTGGAAATGATATTATAATATTCGTTATCATCTTTCTGTATGAACATCAATAAATTTCCCTTCGTTATCTTAAATTTTACCTGCTATAACTATATTTTCAAAAAAAAAAAAGAATTATCATCAGAATTTTTTAAAAAATACGAAAATATAATTTCTTCTTTTTTTTACGCATATTGATCTGGTTGTGGTGCAACATCTGCCAAGGATAAATTCTTCAAATAATGTTGGATTACGAGCTTATCTTGTGCGCTCAATCTTTCGAATGCTATTTGCCCAATAGCAGAATGACCTAACCATCCCCAACAATTAGCAATAGGAAGAATGGAAATAAATAATAGGGAAAAAATCAAGAACAAAATTTTCATTTTTTTTTATTTAATTTATTCTTCTAGGACATTTCCTTTTGATCTCCTTTGGGTATCTTTTCTCGAAAAGATTTTGTTTTCTTTTTCTGTACTCCAGGATGTATCAATAGGGATGTCCAAAAATATTACAACAGTTTAAATTTGGAACAGTTGTAAAAGTGTTTTGAGTGATCCTGTAAAATAATTCTGATTGTCCAAATTAAAACTTTTGATAACACAAGAATTTTGGTTGCACCCTCATTCAATTTTAAAATAAATTTATTTTTTCATTATTTTTTAATCATTTTTCATTTTTGATAAATTTTCCGTTGGAAGGATCAACTAAAAAGAAACACCAAAATTCTTAATTTTTTTTTTACTATTTTACAAAATAAGATCCTCCAAAAATTTTATCCAAGAAACATTTTATTTACAAAAAATCTCTGTATCAGTAAATAATCATAACAAATTACAGATTCCCTTATTTTTGTTGACACTCATATTTTCGCTTCTGTACTTCCTGATTTCTCTAGCACAATAAACAAATATGCATTCAATATTAACATTGTCTTTGGCTGATCAAAAAAATAAAAATTAAAAAAAAAATATAAAAATGATTTTTTTACCAGAACATTCAAAATATTCCAATGAAAATTTTTTTGAAAGTTCAAGTCCTTTTTCTTTGGAGACTGATCTCTTTTGGATGTCACATTTGTTAGCTGCCAAAGCAATAATCTGCTTTTTTTGTTTGACTTTCATGACATCTTGGTAGATATTGGTGATTTCATTGTATGATTTCTGGTTGTCAATTGAATAAACTAAAATGAATGCATCTGATTCATTGATCCATCCTTATTAAAAAAAAAATAATTAAAACAGGCTTTCGAAAAAAATTAATTGAGCCCAAAAATTTTTTGATATTGTGAAAAAATTGTAAAACTTTACAGTTCAAAATTTGTTGGTTATAAATTAATATCCACTAACAAAGTTGTAAATTTGGACATGTCTAAAAAAATTGTCAAATAAAATTATTTTTAAATTTTATCTAGTTAATATAAAATATTTGATTGTGTAATCAAAGAACATTTATTGTGTATTGATTAATTAAAACTAGTTGTGGTTTTTAGTGATAGAATTTTATTTATTTTACCTGATCTCAACAATAGAAATTCATCTTGACCTGAAGTATCTTGTATGTTGATCACACAAGGAATATTATCGATATCCATGTTTCTAATATGGAAAATAGGCGTAATTGAATTTAAATTTTGAATAATTGTTGAACGAACAAAAAAATAAAGAGCAGAGATACCTAGTATAACCTATCAATATCCCAATAAATCAGAATTACAGAATAAATTTTCATATTTTCTTACTATCCTCTGTTCAATAAAAAATTATTGGATGAATTTTAATTGAAATTAGATGGAGAAAGATACCAATTGTGGGATCATATTGATCAAGAAATTGACCTTTTTAAAAAAAATGATAATAATTTTCTTAAATATATAAATTTTTTTTTTCGTTGTAGGGATTACCTGATATGAATTTGATTGACATCGCTAATAGGATTGGAGAATTTAAAAAATGAATAATTTTGAGAAATATCAGGTACCAGTTTTCCCAACGGATATTCCTTTTTATAAATCATACAAATGAAATCACAAGGAGAATATAAAATCAAATAAAATTACCTCCAAGAATACATATTTTCATTTGATGAGAAGTCATATTATATTCTTTTTGAAAAATGAAATATCGTTTTTTTTATTTTTTTATAAAAATTAAAAAAAATTAAAATTGATTTAATTATAAATTTGAATAACAACAAAAAAAAAAAGCTACTTTCCAATAGCAACATCAATAGCTTCAATAAGTTTTGGGAAATCCAACTTATTGTACAAAACATAATCTCTCAAACGTTTCAAGGAAACAGAGTTGTCAGCATTGATAAACTTTTCTTTCTTCTTGTTAAGAATAAAATTTATGGTCTCACTCATTTCTTTCTCGGCTTCTTTCATCTTTTGGTTTTGGAGGTTGAGTTCGATCAAGAGGGCTCCGCTCTGGATGTGGATGTCCATGAAATAGTTGTGCTTGATACACCTTTGTTTGGCAGTAATAGAATAAATTTCCGAATTTTTTAAATCTCCCAATCTATAATAAATTTCTGAAATCTATTCAAAAAAAAATAAATTAAAATTAATGATTAAAGAATAAATTAATATTTAAAATAATAAATTAAAAATATAAAAATATATAATTTATATGAAAAATTTTTTATTCTCGAAAGAATTTTTTTACGGAATATGGTATGACAACAACCCCAAAGATACTGTCTACGTTGATGGAGATGGATTCATTTTTCTTGAAAAAATCAAGAGCCTTGTTGTAATTTTCAACCTTTGAGTGCTCCTCTGTAGCTTGTTCACCGTAAGATTTATAAAGTCTTGCCTTTTAAAAAATTAAAAAAATTTTTGAAAAAAATAATGTAAATAATTACCAATAAACCACAACAAATTGCTTTTCCCAATGGATTACCTGTCTTTTCATTTAGATCAAATGATTTCAAATAATTTTTTTCTGCACTTTTAAAATCCGAAAGATGGTATTGAATCATTCCTTTTTTACAAAAAAAAATAAACAAAACAATATATTTAAATAATAAGAAAATATTTAAAATAAATTGAAAACCTTTGACATTAATTATTTTGGCCAAAATTTGCATCAAGTTTTTATCGTTGTTATGCTTTTCAAGAATTTTTTCTGCGTCATCTGCAATATACAAACAATTTTTCATTGACTCATTATTGTTTGATCTGAAATTTGCATACAAACAACTCCAAGCAGCATTACTTTAAAATATGAAATAATTAAATAAGAAATAAAATAAAACATAAAAAAATTAAAAAAATTTTTCTTTACCCTACCACCCAACTACTATTTGGATCGTTTTCTTTGTAGGTGAGAAGTGGAGTGGCTATTTTGAGGGAATCTTCAAATTTTCCTTGGTAAGAAAACGCAAGAGATCTCAAAATCAAAACTTGGTCGGTGTCTTCTAAATGTGTCAGAACACTCACAACTTTATTGTTCATTGTGAAAGGCTTTTTAAAAAAATAAAGAAAAATAAAACAGAAATAAAAATTTAAAAGAAAGTTAAAAAAAGAAATAAAATAAAATAAAAATAAAGTAAATTAAAAAAGAAAAAAATTTTTTCAAACATCTATATTCAAGTACATTTTAGCACATAGGATACATATATTGTAGAAATTTTCTGAATTATCTTCGGAGAAATTCTTGTCTTTTTCTTGTACATCTTCTATGAAATTTTTTTGTTTGACTCTGTGTTTCTTGATTCCCATTTTAATGCCAATCTCGATTGCTTAAATTAATTAAGTAATAATCAATAAAAAATATTTAATAAAAAATACCTCTTTCGGCATAAATTAAGCATTCTTTAAACGACCAATTACTACAAGCAATAAATGCACTAAAATGAAAAATAAAGTTTTAAAAATTAATTTTTGTTTTGTTTATTTTTTATTATATTCAATTTAATGATTTTATTTTATTTTAATTTTATTATGTATTGTCTTTGAAAATTTGACAATTAGCATTTTTAAAAAGAAAATAATTTACCTTTTAAAAGAATACTCGAAACAAATTTTAGAAAGACCTGCAATATGAGAGTAATCAGAAAGCTTGTATACTTTTTCGCTGTTTCCATCTCCCTTTTTCAAAATCTCTTCCAAAGAATAACTTAGTTGAGAGTTGTACTGTTTGATTAGCTGAGGAATGAATTTGGAGTCGGAAAACAAGGAAGATTTGTTGAATGTATATTTGTAAACTGCTTCAATGTAATTGGCATTAACAAATTTATAAACACCATTGCCTAACATAAAAAATAAAATGATAAAAACAAAACTATAAAAAATAATCTATATGAAATAAAATAAGTTAAAATAAAAATAAAAACACTATTGGCTAATAAAAAAAATAAAATGATAAAAAACGAAATAAAATAAAACAATAAAAAATAATTATAAAAATGATAAAAATAAGAAAATAAAAAATAAAAAAAAGAATAAATCATTTTTTTTTACAGTCTTCGTCTCTTAAATCTGCTATTATTCCCCATTTATTTTGAATGTGAAACAGTTTTTGACTAACTTTTAGAACAGGTATGTGCATGGATTTGGCGATCAGCTTCTCCTCGAAAATGAAACCTATTTGGGAAGCACAAATCAAGATGTTGATCATTTTCTCGTCCACTTGTTTCAACTGTTCCACCATCTGATCAATCATTTCTAAAAAAAAAAAAAAAAATTATTTTATACGTAGTTTTTTTTTGATTGAATTTTTACCTGAAGGAAGTCTTATTTTTTCAAATGTAACTAAACAATTTTTTTTAAAAAAAAATTAAAAAAAAATTTAAAAAAAAAATTAGTTTACTTCCGTGGCAAAAAGTGTATCCACTTTGAGATATTTCTAAGAAATCTTTGTTACAAATGTGTTTTAGAATGAGTAGAACATTGAGAGGGTTTCCATTAGATTGGACATGAATTTTCGAAGAGTTCGATTGAACGAAAGAGTTTGAAAAAGAGAATTTCTCCAAGATCTCTTCTATATTTTCTGTTGAGAAAGGTTTCAAAGAGCAAGAAAGACTGTGAGAGTTGGTTGCTATGTCTATACACTTTTCTATCCATTCACTGTGTGGAGTATTAGAAGTAGCTACCCTTTCAACGATTACAAGGGTAAAAGGATATCTTTTGACAAAAAAAAAATTAAAATTTTAAAAAAGAAAAAATATTTTTTTTGTACACTCTTGGAGAAGATGCACATATTCTCGTCATTTGAATTAAAAGTGATTGAGAACTAGAATCTGAAGCTTCCATATCTAAAATTACAAAATACATTTTAATGATTAAAATGAATAGTAAACAATATTCCCAAATTTTTACCTTCTAAAATGATCATAATTTTTTTTGACTTGGTATTGATGTACTTTTGAATAGAATTTAAAATTGATGAAGCAAGAAAGGAAACATCTACAGGAGATTCAGAGCTGTCGTTCTCTGAAGTGCCAAAAATGAAAGAAATTCCAGAGCTATCTGAGGCTATTTCTGTCAATTTATTCAAAATGTCAATTTGTTCTTTTGTGGACTGAAACCTTCCAATACCCACTATCTTTGAAATTGCCTAAAAAAAAAAAATTTATTTTATTTTTATTTATTTTTTATTTTTTATTTTTTATTTTTTATTTTTATTTTTTATTTTTTATTTTTTATTTTTTATTTTTTATTTTTTATTTTTTATTTTTTATTTTTTATTTTTTATTTTTTTTATTTTTTATGATTTCGTTTTTATTTTTTATTTTCATTTTTTATGATTTTGTTTTTATTTTTTGTTTTATATTCTCTTTTAAATTTTTTTTGGTTTTATTTGATTTTACGTTTTTGATTGGCTCATATGGAGTACATTTATCAACTCCTCTATCCCCGTTTATGGAAACATTAGAGTCTCCAATAAATACTTGGTATTGTTTCGATGATTTCAATTCATTTACTAATCTTGATTTTCCTTTTAAAAAAAAAAAATAAAAAATTTGAAAAAAAAATAAGAAAAAATTAATTTACCACATCCTCTAATACCTTTAATTGTCACCTTTTTTAAAAAAAAAAAATGATAAATTTTTTAATTCATTTAAAAAAAAAAAATTTACTAATTTGAAACTTTCGAAAGATTGCTCTAGAATACTCTTCTTGATAGCAACACTATGTCCAACAAAAGGTAAACAGTTTGTCGAAATGAGTCTATCTTGAATATCCTCCAAAGACTTGAAATCTGAAAAATCGGTGTCGAGAGACTCAGACATAGAAATATTATGGTAGTTTTCTTTTGGAGATTTCAAATACGAAACGAAAATCAAGAAAGAAACGATAAGAACACTTGAAATGAAGAATAAATAAAGGATGTAGTGTTGATCTCTTATTGGATGATAACATAGGATGAAGGAGAGGGTGGACAAAAGGGAAATGAGATTTATTGCTAATAATTCAAAGAGGGTTCTTGATGGTTTTTCTTTTATGATATCACTCACTGTTTTTCCTACGTAAAGGATAGAGTAGGTGATGAGGAACAAGCTGCTGATAAAGAGAAAAATAGAAAAACTTCCATATAAAATAAGGTTTGCATGAAACAAAAATGCTGAAATCGATAAAAAAAAATTTAAATTAATAAAAAAAATAAAAAAATGAAAAAAAAATGAAAAAAATTTATTACCTAAACATCCCATACCTGATCCAAACAAAACCCAAGGAAACACAAAATTTTCAAAAAAAATATCTACAAAATTGAATCTGATGGATAACATTGTCAAGACAATGCACGGAATTATCAAAGTAGTGAACACAATGTATGAAATGGGGAACCACCAAAAACTAAGACTTGAGTTGATTTCGGGAGAGAAAAAACCGATGTCAACGAAATATGATTGAAAAAACAAAGTGAGAAGACAAGTGACAAAGCCGAGACATGGACTTGTGTATCTGAAATAAAGAATGTCAATCTCAACTACAACGGAAGGAAATGAAAGGGGATGATTTTTAGATAACTTCCTCAATGCGAATGGTAAAAAGAATGTGAATAAGAAGAGTAATGTTGACAAAGCTAATGAATAGCTCTTTTCATCTACTCTATCTATAGCAAATGAATTTATCTTGATCGTTTCGTTTGATGATTTTATTTCAAGCAAGACATGTTCGAGTTTTTCAAAACCATCTTTGCGTATAAAGTTTAATACTACTGCATCTCCTTTATTATCTTCATCATCGAACAGATTTATCAGATTAATATCTTTATTATTGTTTATCAGATAGGATATCAATGCTTCTTCTACTTCCAGGTTCTCTGGTATCGTTTCTATCTTTAATTGATTTGGATTGTTCGATTTCAAATAATCCTTCAATGCTTGATTGCAACATCTCTCAAATGTATCGCCTTCTGTTTCAATATACTTTTCAACATGTATCAAAAAAGGGAATATAGGAATAACTAAGAAAATATTAAAAATAATTTTATATTGACTAATATCAAACTATTCTTTTACCATTTTGCAATAGATTCTCATTTATCTTTATTTTCTTCATTATTCTTGCTTGTATAATCTTATCGTTGTAATGCTCTTTTGCTTTATAAAGCCAAAAATCATTTCCATAATTTAATGTGGAGAATATCTCCAATGTCCTTGCTTTATTCGATGTATTTTGGGAAGATGATAGATTGATAAAAAGCAAAAAAATGAACCCAAAAGAAATAAAGTAAATTTTGAGCGGCATTTTTTTAATTTTAATTTAAAATTATTTTAATTAAAACATTAAACAACTCACAAGGGATGAACAAAATTGAAGAATTTTTTGTAAACAGTTGACATTTAATTAAATTTCAATATCCTCTTTCAAGCTTGATTTTCTTGGCCTCAATGACAAGAGAAGCAAACTCCTCTTTCTCACAAGCCCTAGACAAAAAAGGGTGAACCAAAGCCTCAGCGGAACTTTGTCTATTCTTTGGTTCCTTCTGTGTACACATAATGAGAAAGTCTTCCAATTCTTCCGACCAATTATCAGCTGACCATTCAGGCAAACCTTTAGTTACAATGAGGAAGAGGGCTCTGAGAGGTTCCAAGTCGAGGTACGGAGGCTCTCCTTCGGTCATTTCTACCACGACTATTCCGAGAGACCAGATATCTACTTTGTAATCATAATCTTGCCCTTTAATCAATTCTGGAGACATCCAATACTTTAAAAAAAAATGAGGAAAATTGAATTATAAAAAATGTAAAAGTAAAATTTACAGGTGTTCCGATTGTGGTATTTCTTTTTGTTCTGGATGCAGTTAATTGTGCTGTATAACCGAAATCTGCTAATTTGACATTTCCAGACATGGTAACTAAAATCTATTTTAAAAATAAAAAAATTTAAAAAAATAAACAAAAAAATAAACAAAAAAAAGAAAAAATAAGAAAAATAAGAAAAATAAAACTGAAAATATCTTTACATTTTCACTTTTTATATCTCTGTGTATTCTTTTCAATTTGTGAACATAATTCAAAGCCTTGCAAATTTCTCTACAAACATAGGCGATTTGAGATTCATCCATGGCAATGGAACCAAACTCATCCAAAATTTCAGTCAAACAACCACCGTCAATGTACTCCATACAAACATAATAACAAAGATCGATCTGGAAGGAATTTACGAAACGAACAATGTTGGCGTGTTTGAAACTTTTCATGATTTTAATCTCAGACTCTATAAGTTCAGGAGTATTTTCTTTGTCAGGCAACATCTTTTTTAGAGCAAGCTTGTTTGAAGTCTCCTTGTCCTTCTCGTAACAAATAAATATAACTCCACTGGCTCCTTCTCCAATCTTCTCCAGATTTCTGTAAGGAAGTTCATCCTCGGAAGCTAATTTGATAATTCCGTTATCCTCCGGAACAACCTCCTTCTTCTCTCCATCTTGTTTAGTACCACACTTTCCACAAAACTTGCTATCAACTTTAGGAAGAGGTTTTTTACAATGTATACAAGGAGGACCAAGCCCCTTCTTTACACCCCCCTTGCTCGGAGTTTTCTTAGTGGGAGTTCTTTTTTGTGTAGTTGGTTTTTCGACAGCTTCTGGCTTTGTGACCTGAGGAGATTCCACTTTGGCAGTGTTTTCTTCGGCTTTGGTATCTCCTTTTCCGTTGATCACTTCTTGGGAAGGTTTCTTTTCAAGTTTGGGCACTTCAAGCTTGTTGCTGCTTCTGTTGGTGGTCACTTCAACACTTGGCTGTTTGTTTTTGAGCGGGTCTTTTGGAGTTTCAACTTTATTTTGTGTTTCTTCCTCATTTCTTTTGTTTTTTTCTATTTCATCTTCTTCCTTCTTCACCATCCCAATAGCAAGATTGGCGAGTTCTTCAAGACTGTCATCTCCTTCAATATACTCTCCATTTGTCTTCTCATCTCTCGCATCCTCAGAAGATCTATCAACAGTATCAACTGTAATTTTGTCATTTTTGTTTATAGGACCGATTTTGGAGAGTTTTTTAAGTTTTGTTAGTTTGTCTTCCCCTTGAGTTTCCTTTGGTGACTTTGGAGATGTGAGACCCTCTGTGCTAGGCTTTAATTGCTTTAAAGAAATGTCTGTTTTGGAAGGAGATTCTCTCAATGTTGGAGGTGTGTCAACTTTGTCTTCCAAGAGAGCTTTACCCATTGGAAGACTTTTTCCTTCTACATGAGCAGTGAAAAATTTCATTACGTTCAATAAATCGTTGGAGTCGTACTCTTCTGGTTTGATACCGCTTTCTTTCAACAAAAACTCCCATTCTCTAGGAAGTCCTTGAAATCCTTTGTTTGTATCAAAATTCACATGAACCTAAAATAAAAATATAAATAAAAATATGAAAAATAATGAAAAAAATTACTTTGTGAGTGACAACATTTGGAGCTGAAAAGATATCCAATTTAGATGCTTTTTCAATTTCCGAAACCCAAGAATTTAGTTGTTCAGTAGTCTCAGCATCAAACTTCCACTTTCTTTTTTCTTTATCTGTCAACTTGAAAACGTTCTTTCTCTTTCCGGTGGCCTCAGGAACAACGGTACACCCTTTCAATAAAATTACACACTTTGGTTGATCACTATCTTCATTTTTATAATACATTAACCTTGTTCCTTTCAAAATCAAAAGTCTTCTTCTCCAAGAGGTTCCCAAGCCTCTAGACATCTTTCCAACCATCCCATGCTTGGTAGCACCTTCTTTGATGGTGTTTTCTTTGGGCTTTTCTTCTTCAGTTACATATTCAGATAAATCTCCACTAGTGTTAGCTCCAGTGGGTGAACTAGAAAATTTGTGGCTTGATCTTTTGTTTTGAGGTGCTGTAAGACTTCCTCTTCTGGGTACATTCATTGTGCTAGATCTTTCTTTCATTTGAATTCCCGAAGAAGGAGGAGATTTAGAAAACTTGAGTTCGTATGATACATTGGGAAGAGATTTGTCGCATTCATTCTGTAGAAAATACAAGAAATCTTCGTCGTTTTTGTATTTTCCATAAATGATTCCTCCTCCACTCTGATAGTTGGGAACTTGTTTCTTTATGATTTTGGTGTCAGCTATAATCATGTTTTGATTGAGAGCTCTGAAAGAAGGGATACCGTAAAAGAGAGCCAACTTCTTTGCCAACTCGAGATTCTTTTCGCTTTCTTTGTTTTTGATGTACTCAAAGTCATATATCATGTGAGAAGCAGCGATGGTCTGAAAGATTGCACCAGAAGAGATTTGTGATTTGTTAACTTTCATAGGCAACAACTTCTTACCAGTTTCTGTTGTGAATGTGAGGGTTATTTCGGGATTGGAAACTTGAGGGATGATAAAAAATCCTGTGTAAGGAACCATGGATATGACAGGTGGCAACTTCCTTGGGATGGTGAGGACTTCACATTTCTCTTCTCCGATTTTTACTTCCAAATCTACTTTATAAAGAGATGGAGCAATCCCAGAATAATTTCTGACCACAATATCCTTAAGTTCCAAAGGAGTTTTGCAAACATCAAAAGCTCCATTTCCAACTGAACCCAATTCTATTAAGAAATGATTTTTAAATTTATATTTAATATTTAAAAAATATTTATCTTTTTACCTTTAACAACACTATAAGTTTCTTCTCCAAGACCAACTGCAATACACCTTGTTGTTTCAATATTTTCTCTTAAAAGAGAACATATTTCATCCATTCTTTTAAATTTATTTGAAGCAACAATCACTGTTCAAAATGAATATTATTTGTTTTTGATTTAAAAAAAAGTTTGGAAAAGAATTTACAAAATATTGTTCTTGCACATCCTTCAACAGGTGGCTTTGATAGGACTTGTTTCAGAGGATCATACAAATTGACCTCCTCAGAGCTCCCTTGAGCCTCGAAAATTTTTAGATCCTTGGATGCTTTGAGAATATTCTTGGGATTGGCTTGCACACTCTCGTTGAAAACAGATTTGGACCCCTTATCGAACCCTGTGATTTGCAAATAAGATGCTTTGGACAAAGTTTGTACAGAAGATGCAATGGAGTTTTTTATTTGTGTGAGTCTTGCTTCTTTAGACATTTCTTCGGATGTTTCCAACAAGAAAATTACTTCGTGGTTTACTTTAAGCAAGAATAAATTTGGAAGAAGACTGAAAGCCACCAACATCCCTTTTTTTTCGATACTAGTTTCTTGTGGGTTGAATAATGAAAGAGGTATTATTTCTGACCATATCTTGGGTTCGTACAATCTCTCAACATCTATGGCAATGATCAAATCGTTGTTTAAATATTGTTGTTTGTTGATTCCAACTATATATCTTTTTTTATCTGTTGATGATTTGGATATCAAAGAATGTCCACTCTTGCATTCTATATCCTATNAGAGTTGAAAAAGAATTTGAAAGTGAAGGTGATCAACATAAAGGACGCTCAGTGTATCTCGAACGTTCATTTTGCCCACAAAGGTCCTCCTGGTTCTGGTCAATTTAGAATGGTAATGGACTATCACAAGCTTAACGAAGTCTCAAACAAGACAAAGTCTGATACAGATTCTGTGCAAGATAAAATCAACCAAATGAACCCAGAAGCAAAGTTTTTCGCTGTTTTGGATATGAATGATGGTTTTCACAACATTGAACTTACTGAAGACAGCAAACCAAATTCTTGCTTCTATGGTCCTGACAGGGAGATTTACATGTAGAATACGATGTCTTTTGGTACAAAAGAATCTCCGAGTCATTTTAGCAACATCTGGCTTCCAAGTTTGTTTGAGAACAAAAAGAATCTCGTCATTTACATGGATGATTTCATGGTGGAAGGAAACACTTTTGACGGATTATTGGACACGCTGGATGAAGTTTTAAACACTTTCAAAGCAAATAACGTTGGAATTAACGTAAAGAAAGTGCAAATCGGGAATGTGGTTAAATTCCTTGGTCATATGAGATGACATAGGGTTGAAACATGATCCTGAAAGACATGGAGCTTTGAAACTCACTACTAGGGTTGCTAGTAGGTCACAATTATTGTCAGTACTTGGCAAATTGATAACATTTGCCTGTTCGGAGAAATACTTGGCAATGAAAACTGCAGTTCAATTCATTAACTTCAAAACTGGTCAAGTTTGCGTGGAGTGATGAACTACAAGCCGATCTTGAATGGGTTTGCGAATCCATCACAAATGAAGCTTATCGTTATGTACCCGATTATGAGAAAGCGTTTTTCATAATGTGTGATGCTAGTGATTACGGTGTCGGAGGTTATTTGTATCAGTTGGATCCAGAAAAGAAACATTTGCCAATCATTTTCTTCTCTAAAGCTTTCACGGGTGATAGCTTAAAGTGGGCAACAATTCAAAATGAACTCTTTGCAATTGTTTTCATGATTAAATACTGCAAATATTTCCTTCCTTTTGGTCAATTTTTTACAATTTACTCTGATCACAAACCACTCACGAAGATGACAGACCTGTCTAGACTTGGAAATACTTCGTTTATGGTGTACAGATGGCTCCTCTACATCATTAACTACAATTTCCTCATCGAACATATTCCTGGAGAGAAGAATGTGAGCGATATGTTGACTAGAACTCCATTTGTGAAAAGCCTGGTATTCAAAAACCTGAAGAACCAATTTTTCACAAAGATAATGAGTTTTCTTTCAATATTGTTGCCCTGTCACTGTGAAGAATGACACAGAGAAGGTGGTTGTTGAGGTGGACTTGGCGGAAACGGATGAGAAAGTAGATATGACTTTCCCTCCTAACAATCTTGACCACAATCTGATTGATGTTTTCGAGGTTGTAATGAAAGCTCTTTTCACAGGTGGAAAATTACCTAAAAACGTTGATTACGATCTACACAAAGGTATTGTTGACATTTGTAGTAAACAAAAAGACAAATTCTGCGTTGTGGGAGGACAACTGTGTAGAAAATTAAAAGACAAAGACAAGAAGTTCAACTCTGGTCTTAGAAATTACGTTTACAAGTTCAAAAGAGAAGAGGTTTTGAAACTTGCCCATCTTCACCCTACTAGTGGTCATCTAGGTGTTCAAAAGACGATGGATGCTCTGAGATTCCGTTTCTACTGGCCTGGATACTATGATGACGTCAAAGAATTCATTTTATGTTGCGAAATATATCAGAGGAACAAGAGAAAGAAATCTTTCAAACCAATGCTACATCCGTTGGAGCCTACCATTGGAAATGGAAGAATATGTGTGGACTTACTTGAAATGAGAGAAAGCAAGAATGGGAACAAATACATCGTTACATTGGTTAATCCTAGCACCAAATTTGTTTAGAGGAAGGGTTATGGAGATGATAATGATTCTTGGAGAAATGAAGATGAATTATCCCATTGTAAAGAAGTCCTATCCAAGTGGAAGAATCGTAACAAGAAAGAAAAACTACCTTTAATTGCCCGCAGGAAGGGAGAGGGAAGAAAGGGGAAGAAGAATGATCTTGATATGGTAGATATCAGTGATGATGGAGATAAAGACAAAAGAGATTCAAACATTCAGAACAAGGATGATAATACATCTGATAAAATCGAGAACAATGTGCAAAATAACACGTTGGATTTCGATAGAAACGATAATCAGGTGAACATTGTTCCAAGGAAAGGACAGTGGTTGATAGAGGAAATTTTGGAACACAAAAAGGTAAATGGAGGATTTACTTTTAAAACCATTATAGACGGGAAGAGAACAGAATCTCCAAAATGGTTGAAAGAAAGACAGATTGCAAATATAAAGATGGTTTCCAAATATCTTCAAGAATTTGAAAAGAAATATCCAAAGAACAGGAAAGGAATTTCTAAAAACAAGAAATCGAAGAAGTAGAGGGAGATGTTGTGTTGTTACCTTTATTCTTGAAATATTCTTAATTTATTGTTTTTATCAAAGATATTTCTCAAATCTAAATCAATTTAAGATACTTTGAGTCCTTAAATTGATTTATTATTAGAATAGATTGATAAAATATAAAATAAAAAAAAAAAAAATTATTTTCTAAAATTCTGTTTATTGATTGTATTTATCTTTAAGGATAAGGGTACAGAGGGCATTTCTGAGCTTGAGGATTCAACAAATACACAACAAATAAAAAAAAAATATAATCTATTCTAAAAAATTAAAATATATTGAATTTTATAAACTAAAATGATTCATTATATTGACAAAAAAGTTTTAAAAGCTTAAGACCCTAAGAAACAGTTGCATCCCTATCAAAAACAAGGTAACGTTCTTATGAAATCTTCTCATACTGAATCTTTTCCTCCTCATGTGAATGAACTCGAAGGATGGAGAAGACAGCCATCAAAATCGAGTTTACCGACTTGTTCTTTGACTCAAGGTGTTAATGTTGACTTTGAAATAAACTCAACAGGAGGATATATTTCAACAATGTACTTGGAATTGACATTAAAAGAGAATAACACTGGTGCTGCCACGGTAAGCCCTTATCAATGTTTTGAAAGAATAGAATTTTATGTTAATAATGGTCAAGATCTTTTTAGAATCGTTTACCCTGACGAAAATTATTTTTTAAGAATGCTAACTAAAAGAGATTTTATAAGCCATAGATCAAACAAACCTTAACTCTAATTATACCCCACAAACAGGTAACATCGCACAAAATGGAACAACAACATTTTTACTTGAGTTTGATTTATTTAATGGTTCACAACCTGATTTTAGAAGTTTAAAAAATAGTATATTGTGTAGATTTTATTTTAATCAGGCTGGTTATTTTTGTAATTCTGCAGGATCTACGAATGTTTCTTTAAGTAACATGAACATTATAATTAGACAATTGAACATACCAATGTCAATTTATAATTTACCTTTGAGACATAAATACATTAACTATGTTAGAAATTTGCAGTCTATCAATCCAATGGTTGCATCTACACAGTATGATATTAAACTTAACAGTTTAAGAGGTTACTGCGCATATTTAGTCATTATGTTAAGAACTAATCCTGTTTATACAAATTATACAAATTATAACACTTTTTTGGGAAATGTAGATAACATTGAGTTTCACGATAAAATAACCAGTTAATTGCATTCCCTTTTTATCAAAATTTAAATAATTGGGTAATGGGACAAAATTTTGATACTGATTTTATTGTTTCTTTCCCAACTGCTACAAATATTTGGGTATTACCTTTTACTCTTGCTCCAAGTTCTGCAGAACATAGTGTTAATTACGGAGGCTATCAGTTAACTACTGATGAAATTGTTAGAATAACAACTAATGCATCATTTGTATCAAATGATGTCGAGGTTTGTATTTGGAGTGCCATGTACGAGCATTTCGATAGGGGTCTTATCGAGAGGCTTTCTCAATGGGGGTTTTGACCTGGGAATTTAATACGGGGAAATTGAGAGAGTCGATGACCCAATGGAAACTTGCTTTAACACTTATTAATACAAATCGAGACGATCATTGAGAGTTGATTGAGTGACGCCAAACCCCCAAATATATACTACTTACTTCTCAATCTGGTATAAAAAAATATTAAAATTTATTTATTTATTTATTCATTATTTTAATTTTATTTTTCTTTATTTTTTAAATTTTTTAAATGTTTTTTTATTTTAACAGAGGCATCCAAAAAATTGGCAAACAAAATTTTGAGTGGAGGAAGTTTTACTTCTAATGATATCCTCAACTGGTCTACTGGTATTCCGTTTTTTAATCATTTTTTTGTTTATAATTTTACCAATTATTTTAAATTTATTTTTCATTGTTTTAATTTTTATTTTAATAAATTTTTTTATACATTTTTTCAAATAATTTTATTACATTTTTTTTAAAGAATTTTTTTATTAAATTATTTTTTTTTATCAAGGACAAAAGACATACATGTTGGAATTGTTGTTGGAAAGCAAAAAAGAGATAAGTGGGGAAGCAA
>JAMYWO010000006.1:349189-384189 GCA_024220525.1 Cochliopodium minus | reverse complement strand
ACAAGTTATTTACAATGATTGCCAGATTGATCCTGATTTCATTTTGAATTCTCAGCAAACTGCTTCTGTCATTAAAAAATTCTACAAAAAAAGATATGAGGTCAAACAGAAAACTCAACGTGATAGTACCATGACTAACAGCTCTTCTGATGGAAAAAACATTGGCCTTACTTTTGAATTGATTTTAGATCAAATATTGTCCAATCCTAATTCTGTTGATCAGTTTACTCAAAATAATAACAACAATTCTCCTAAAAGAACCGAAAAAGAAGATATTTTTCTTGCTAATGAAATCATTTTCAGATCTGCAATTGATGAAATGAAAAAGTTGGACACTGCTTATGGCTCTCGAAAAAAACTTATTGTCATCCAACGTGTAATTTTAGAAATAGCCAACTCTTTTACAAAGTATCTTAACACTTCTTTTGGTGCTGATGAACTTATTCCTGTATTAGAGTTTATCATAGTACATGCTGAATTAAAACATTTGCAAAGTCATCTCAATTTCCTTCAAAACTTTTCTGATTCTTCTTTGGAAGAAGAAATGTTGGGGGAAATAGGTTATTTGATAGTTTCTCTAGAAATAGCTATTGGTCAAATAAAACTTAAAATAGATGAAAAATAAAAAAAATTGTGATTAAAAGTATTTTTTTTTTTATTATTTTTTATTTTTTTATATTTTTTAATTTGAAAACATTTAAAAAGAATAGTTCAAAAAAACATCATTTGTTAATGTCCAAGGACCATTGTAAACACACAAAACAGTCATTCCCTTTTGAAAAGGAAGATCCAAAAGCAACTTGGGAGTGATCAAAAAGTACTGAGGACCAGGATTAGTGCTGATATCGACAACCTGAGAAAAAATCATTCGCTCGTTGACAGGATCCATACCCTGATTGATTTCATCAACCAAACGAAAAGGAAAGGAGACAATAGATTGCAAAGATAGTAAATACAACATGGTAGCAACAGATTTCTCACCACCAGATTGAAGTTGAGCATTAAGAGTTTGAAGTTTAGTACCATCGCGAAACATTACACGGATATCAATGCCATAACTGGAAAACTCCTCAGGAGGATCCATGGCAAGAATTACTTCACCAGCACACTTGATGTGAGACATGAAACGAGAAAACTTTGTATTGAGAAGTTTGACAATCTTCTTGACTTCCCTCACCCATTCCACCTTGATATCCTCGATGTTGTTCGTCTTTCTTTGGAAGTCCGTCTCATTCTTCAACAAAAGCTCCTTGACTGTTTGAAGTTGTCTCTGACATCTCTCGTACTCCTCGATGATGGAAGGATCTTGCTCGTACATAGTCGAAAGAGACAAATTGAGCGCCTCAAGCTCCTCATCAAGTTCCTCCAAAGTGTCAGGCAGCTGAGCAAACAACTCCTTAACTTCCTCCGACAGCGAAATATTCCTCTCCGCAATCTTAAACAGCTTCACCGCGTTTTCCTTCGAACTCTGATGCCTCTCCTTCAAAACCCTCAACTCCTCCTGAGCACGAGCCATCTGCTGATTGTCCTCATCAAACTTCTCAGTCAAATTCTTAACCAACTTTGACAAATAAATCTCCTTCGAGATAACAATGTCATTTTTGATGGCGTGATCTGTCAAACTTTTACAGGCATCCCTTAACTTGAAGATCGTGTTGAAGATGGTCTCCTTCACTTTTTTTATTTTGTTTTGGATTCCCATCTCCTCCTCTTTGTCCTCTTCTTCGTTGACTTTGAGCATCTTCTCGAGTCTGGCCTTTCTGTTGTTGATTTTGGAGACGAGTCCGTCTCTTGAGTTCATCTTCTTGCTGATTTCGTTTCCTTCTTCTTTCAATTTGTTGTTTTCTTTTTTGATGTTTACTTCCTCTGCTTCTAATTGTTGCTTTTCCTAATAAAAATAATAGAAATCAGAAAAAAAAAATATAAAAATAAAGTAATTAAAAAAAAAACTAATAAAAAATAAATAAAGCAATCAATAAATTGATAAAAAATAAAAAAATAAAAATAAAGAAGAAAAATAAAAAATAAAAAATAAAAAAATGAAATGAAGAAAAAAAAACAAATATAAATTTTAAAAAAAAAAAATAAAAAACAAAGAAATGAATTAAATTAAAAAAATAAAAATAAAAAATAAAAATAAAAAATAAAAATAAAAAATAAAAATAAAAAATTTAAATAAATTTAAAAAAATGGAAAAAATAAAAAAAATTTTTAAAAAGAAATTACTTTGTGTAATTGTTTGAGTTTTTCATCGGATTCCTTGATTTTGTTTTCAAGAGATTCCTTTTTGGCTTCATCAAGACCAGCAGAAAAAAGTTTGGCCACCCTGAGAGGGACACGACTGGTGGAAGTGGTTTTGTTTCCGTAGCGGGAAGTTTTGACGGTGAATTGGGAAGAGGGGGTGAAGAAATAGTTGATTCTTCCGTCTTTTATCAACTGGTCTGTTACCCCTGGATTGTCTGTCAACTTTGTACCTACTCCCATTTTGTGCAAACCTTTCGTTCAAAGAAAAAATATTTGAATTTCAAAAATATAAAAAATCATAAATAAAAAATCAGGGTTTAAATAAAAAATAAAAAAAAACAAATAAAATGTGGAAAATAAAAATCAGGGTTTAAATAATAAATAAAAAATAAAATAAAAAATGAAAAAATAATAATGAAAATAACATAAATGAACAATAAAATAAAATAAAAAATAAAATAAAAAATGAAAAAATAATAATGAAAAAAAACAAAAAAAAATTATAAAAATTATTAATAAAAAATGGACAATAATAAAAATAACAATAAAATAAATAAAACAAAAATAATAATAAAAATAAAAAATCAAAAAAAATTATAATGAATAAAAAATAAATGATAATAAAAATAAATAATGAAAATAACATAAAATGAACAATAAAAATAAATAAAAATAAATAAAAATAAAGTGAATTTAATTAAATATCTTTAAAAAACAAAAATAAAATAAATTTTTTAAAGAAATTGAAAATATTTTAAAAAATTACCCGCATTTTCCAAAAGAGCAACTCTTACAGGCAAAGGAGCTTCAAAAACTTGATCCAAGTAGGCCTCAATGCCAAAACGCTTGACCTCCTCAAGTTTGGCAGGATGCTCGTAACTCTCATTTAAAGACTCAATCAAAATGACGACGATCTTCTTTTTGTTCTTGTCGGCAAACTCTTTGAGGATGGTCTCTCTGTCCCTTTCTGTTTGACACACGAATGCAGTTCGGAGCCATGCTGGTGTCGCTTGTTCAAGGTAGTTTGCGTGCATTTCGTTTTTCACGTCGACTTCCAAGACGACGGGTCCGTGCACTTCTTTCTCGAAGAGATCTTTGTTGGATTTTACCCAATCATAAACGGTCCTAAAAAATATTAATTGAAAATATAATTAAAAATAAATTAAATCTTTTTAAAATTGTGAAAAAGTAAAAAATAATCAAAATTTGAATCAAAAAAAATAATCAAAAATGTGATAAAAAAATAAAAAATAAAAATTAAAAATTCAAAAATATTTTAAATTTATGAAAATAATAAAATTTGAATTAAAAATATTAAATTTTGAATTAAAAATATATACATTTTCTTTTAAAAAAAAAATTATTACTCAATATCTCTTTCTCTTATTCTTTCCATCTTTTGAGACTTTATGTTCTTCAAGTATTGCAACTCCTCTTTATACCTCTTGACCTCATTGTAAATGGGATGCATCTTCTGCTGGGTATTGCTGTGCTCCCTCTGGTTGGTGTTGTACAAAACCTTGGTCTCCTCGAGTTTTCTGAAGATCTCGTTCTTCCTCACAAGAAGTTCTTCACTTTTGTCATCTCTAAGCTCTTGTTCAAGTTGATCAATTTCGATTCTGTTCTTCTTGATCTCCTCCTCCCTTTTCTCCGCTCTTTCTTTTACTTTCTCGAGTTCATTCTCCAAATTGGTTAGAGCATGCTCACATTTCTCAATGGTCTCCACGTTTTTCCTTCTTTCAAAATCGATCTTCTCGAGAACTTTGGCGAGCTTTTCTTTGTTCTTCACTTGTTTTTCGAGCTCAGATTCCTTTTCTTTTATCTTCTCCATCTGCGGCTCCACTTTCTTCAACAACTCTACAAATTTTTCTTTCTGCACTCGAATCTGCTCGGTGATCTCTCGATGAATACGCCTAGCTTCTTCGTACTGGATGTAAGGACGTTTTTTCTTCAGCAGATTTTGTTTATCGACGAGTTTTTGTCTTTCGATGTATCTGTCAACCATCTCCTTTCTTTGTTTGTTCTGCACCTCAAGATCATTGACTTGTGATTTCTGATCTTCTATTGTCTTTAAAAGCTTTGAAGTTTCTTCTCTGAAATTTATGAGCAATTCATGTTTGTCGAGAAGTGTGATGTCTCTTGCTCTCAGTGTTTCTCTCAATATGTCTTTCGGATGCATCTTGGCAAAATCTCCTACTTTGTCTTGAGGCAAGAATTGGCACAAATTTTCTACTTGGATTCCCATCTCTTTTATCTTTTCCTCTACTTCCAAAGGACTGGCAAATTTCTCTATTTTAATTTTGAATTGTTTTAAAAAAAGAAATCTAAAATTGAATTTTCTTTTTTTTTTCTTTTTTTTTTTGAATTGTTTCTTTTTATTCTTACTGTCTATTTTCCATCTGGAAGTATTATCTTTGCTTATCTTTCTCTCAACTATTATTGATCGCTTATTATCAACATGCAATTCCAATTCTATGGTCGCCATTTGTTTTTTGTGTTTGATGAATTCGCTCAATTGTTTTCCTTTCTTCAATAAAGTTGGTTTTCCTCCCAATCCAAGAATCAAAGCACATACAATCGTTGATTTTCCTTTATTAAAAAAAAAGAAATTTGATTTTGCTAAAATAGGTTTTGATTGGCTTTGATCAATCTTGATATTTCAATGTTTAACATCGATATTTCATTGAAATAATTAATATTTCAATCCACATTTATTTTCCTTCAAATTTTTGACAATTTATTGTAAGAATATTTTATAAAATTTTTTACCACTTCCATTTGGTCCTATCACTACATTTAATCTCGGTCCAGGAAATATTTCCACGTGATCATATGTCACGAAATCTTTCAATTTGATTCTCTTTACACTCCCCCTCATGTATTCATCCTCCTTTAATTTGGGCTGTTTGATTTCCAAATCTCCCAATTCCTCTTCTTCTCCATTTTCTTGAATAATATTATTCTCTATCTCTTCTTCTTCTTCTTCAGATTCATCCCTCTTCTTCTTCTTTGTAGATCTCTTATTTATTTCCTGTGATTGTGTTCTTTAATGATTGATTATATAAAGTAATATGATAAGAATCTATCTATAATTTGATGAATTGATTTAGGTACCTCTTCTTCCTACCACTCATTTTATAATACAAAAAAAATATGGGATGTTTTCAAGTGTAACGATTTTTTTTTTTATATTTTTATAATTTGCACCTTAATATTTTCTTTTCTCAAATATTACATACTTTGGATTGTAATTTTGATCAAATTTGTGATAGATCAAGAAATATTAGATAATTGCGCAAAAAAAAAAATATTGAGTTTCAAATTTAATCAAAAAAGAATTTATGAATGAAAAGAATAATTGACTTTTATAGTAGAATTTTTCATGGTCACTGCAAAATAAAGTTTTTGGTCAACAGGCTTGAGGAAGAAAAATAAATAAAATGAAAAATAAAAAAGAAATTAAAGAAGAAAATTACAGGCATTTCCCAAGAACTAGGGCTTTCTCCTAAAAATTGATCAAAACAAAGAAATTCAAAAAAAAAAAAAGAATTTCTAACCATAATTTGTATCATTAACTTTGACATGAAAATAACTTGAAACAGGATTTCTGATAAGAGTTATAACCACAGTGTCACCAATCTTCCAGTACCTGCCTATATTTGCTGAGGGAGAACTGTTGTTGCCTATGGAAAAAATAAATATAAGTTTTTTAATTAGAATTGAAAAAAAAAAAAATTACCTGCATGATAAAAATAATTTCCATCATATATACTCCTAATTCAAACTTATTAATATTAAAAAACAAAACAAAGATTGTTACCAGGCTGTTTTGGCTGACCCTAAAAAAAAAATCTACAATAAATTGTCTAAACAAAAATTTAAATGAATGTACCCAAGTATCTTTGTAAAAATATTTTAAATTGGCTGTTAATGTTTAAAACTTTCTTTAAAATTATTTTACGAATCAAAAGTAGGTTCGATAGAACCCAAAGAAAATCCTAACTGAAACAACATTTAATATAAAAAAATATTGTTGGTGTGAAATTTACTTACACTAAGAATACAAACATTAGAAAATATTTGTTCTACTATAATTTTTTTACTAAACAAAATTAAATTAGCACTACTTTCAAATAAAAAATTTCAAATTAATACCTGTAATGCTCCATAAACAGGTGTTTGTAATATAGAAACTGTGAAAATGTGTTTTCCCGTTAAATAATCTTGTTCACTTTCTAATAATTGTTGTTAATTTAAAAAGATGTTTCTAAGAACTTTTTTTTTGCCTGAATAAGACCAAGGTCCATTTCCACAATAAATCTTTTTTGAATCTGCCTTATCTATAGTCATTGTTGTACTTGTTCTTTATATAAAAATATATAAAATTCTATGAATGAATTATTCATATATAAAATTGATACCTCACAGGATTGAATGAAAATGATGTCAATTTTCTAAAAGAGAATCATTTTTGAAAGAGTATTTGGCGAAATATTTAAGAAAATATGCAACATTAATGGTTTATAAAAAGAAAATATGTTATACTTGTAAATTGAAATCCATTTTTGATTGGGATAATTTTCAATGATCTCTTTTGTGGATACTCCTACTTCTCTTTCAAATATAACCTTCCATAAAATATCATCTTGTAATATTTTGTTCAAATGCTTGGATACTTTGGATACTGATCCAATATCTTTGATTCTTTTGTTGGGAAGTTGTAATTTTTGATATATTAAATATTCAGTTAAAATTTACTCACAAAAAGTAAGGATATAACAAACTATGCTCTTTGGAATTTTAAGATTTTCTGATGAGATATCTGAGCCCATTTCAAATCAATTTTACTTTTTGATAATACAAACAAATTTTTTTTTTTAATTCAATTAGGTAAAATTTAAGAATTCAAACAAAACTGGATTGTCCAATTCATTCCAAATTGTTGTATTTCTTAATGATTCAAAAAATTATTTTTTATTTTTGAAAAATTTGACTGATTTATATAAGTTTTTAGGAAAGTTGTAATTCAAGAGTCAGTATGATGTTAGTTTGTCTTCGAATAAATTTGCAGATTCCTTTTGAATCAAATTTTTTTTATTATTATCTAAAGATCCAAAGATGATTTCACTGACTTAATGAATATTTTAGGTGATTTCAACAAAACAAAGATATAAATCATTATTTAAATAAATAAAGAAATTCCTATCAATTGATTTTTTCTTGATTTCTTTTATAATTCCTCTTCGTTAAATAGAAGGCAAATAATTAACAATTCATTTGGAAGGTTTGTTAAAATGAAACCCAATTCATATATCAAGAATCAAAATTGAATAATCTTCAAAAAAAAAAATTTATAAAGAAGAAAATATAAATTATAAATAAAATATAATAAAAATTTGAAAGGTGTATTTTTGATACAAAAGGAAAAAAGGAAAAGAGAAATATATTTAGAATATGAATCATCTTAGCCCTCATTATCAAGAAAATATAAGATTTGCAAAATTCAATAATTCAGATGAGGAAGTAGAGAATTTTAAGAAATTCATATCAAAATACCCGACAGGAATATCAGTTAATCATTTCAATTGTTATTTGGAATTGAAAGATCTGCTTGATATGATTGCAAATGAAAAAAAGGAATTGACATCAGAGATCGTCATCAATTTCTACAACAAATATTGGAATAATGACGATGAAAAATTATATATACATCTCACAAAGATGCAAAAAGGAGAATTGGAAAGAGTT
The DNA here is from genome assembly GCA_024220525.1 of Cochliopodium minus. NCBI lineage: Eukaryota > Discosea > Himatismenida > Cochliopodiidae > Cochliopodium > Cochliopodium minus. The sequence goes on along the minus strand of JAMYWO010000006.1, from coordinate 376,197 downwards.
TCTTCTAAATCTCAAAGTAAAATTTAAAATGAAAATTTTTAATTCTAATTTTTCCCGACATTGATCCTTAAAAATTCTTCATTTTAAATATAGGATTGGGAGAGGGTATCCTTGCTGTACTTCCTCAAATCAGAAAAGGACTTGAAGATTATTTATCCCCCACCGTCGATTTTTATACCACTACTCAACAATGGGGAACAAATTTTCTTGGAGATGAATTTGAAAATGAAAGAGAACCTAAATACGGAGGAATATTTGGGACCTTAAGATTTATACTGTATAAGAGTAAAAGAAATTATTATTTTTTTTTTTGAACATTTAATTAGCTTATAATAGCTTCTAATTCCTCTAACATTAATTATTAATACTTATAATTCTCATTTTTCATTTCCAGATATTGAGATGATCGAAAAATTTTTGTATGTTTATAGAAATTTCATCACTGCAGGCTATTTATTCGAGATCTCAAAGAAATTGTAAGAAAAATAACCAAACCATCTTCCAATAATGTTCTTATATACATTCCAAATACTTTAAGATCTTCAAAATTCAAAAAATAAATCAAATACTTGAATAGAAAAGTATTGCTTTAAATATATCAAGAATATCATCTTATTTTAACATTATCTTTTTAAATTTCAAATGATATTCCAATAGTTACACCGAACCAGAAACAATCATCACCAATAGTTTCGATATATTGTTTTTAAAAAAGAGATATCTCTTGTTTTTGGAGAAATGGATCACCACTTGTTTCAGATGGGATTTTGCCAATAATGAATATTTGTATCATAAAGTCTATAATTTCATAGATGAATTCATAGAGGAAGGAAAATCAGAGCTCCTCTATTCATTGACTTCTTTGGTAAAAAAAAAAAAAATTTAATATCCTCTTAAAAAATAAATCAAACAATTAAATATCCTACAATAGAAGAATCAAAATAATTAATAACTAGATTCTTTAAAGATCAATTCTATAATTTTTTAAAAATAAGAAATCAATTTGAGTTCAAATCAATAAAATAAAACAATTAAATAACAAATTAATCATAAAAATAGAAAGAATCTTCATTCACATTTGAATCTGATTTACAAAATTTTTCATTAACATTTTTTTTTACTTTGCAAACAGATGATTTATTTCACCAAAGAAGATCAAGGAAAACCAAACACAGGACTAATCTTCCAAGAAAACAACCACATATGCCTCTCTCCCTGGACACCCGAACAAATCGCCGCACATCTCACCATCATCGACAGCGAGATGTTCGCCAAGGTGAACATTGTGGAGCTGAGGGATAAGAGGTGGCAGCACAAGAACAAGAACGAGTTGGCAGTGAACTTGGTGGCCATGGCTTCTAGATTCAATGAAGTCAGCTTTTGGGTTGCTTCTCAGATTGTTGATGCAAAGAAAAGGGACATTCATGGTTCTATTGTAATTAAATTATTTATTAAGGTCATTGAGGTAAAAAAAAAAAAAAAATTTTTTGTTATTTTTACAGTTTTATTTTTTTTATTTTTATTTTTATCACAGTTTAATTTTTTTGAAAGATAATTTTTTAGTTTATTTTTTCTTATAATTTTGTAATGGCTATGTGTTTAATAGCTTTTTTTTTTATTTTTTGATATAATAGTTTTTTATTATATTTTTATTTTGAGATTAAATCAAATTAATTTTTTTTTCATAAGTGTTTGTTCAATTTGAACAATTTCAATGGATTGATGTCAGTTATGAGCGGACTCAACAACTCTTCAGTACAAAGACTCAAAGACTACTGGTCCTGCATCAGCGAAAATAACATGAAGATCTTCAACAGATTCGAAGTGATGATGGACAACGTGGAAAACTTTAAGAGCTACAGAGAACACCTCAAAACCCTCAAACACAAACCTTGTATTCCTTATTTAGCTATTCATCTCAGAGACGTTTTCTTTGCAATAGATTCTAACGAGCCATACGTCTCTTCAATAAAAGAAGATCAAGGTAAAATTTTTTTCTTCAATTTTTGTTTATATTTACATTTTTTGTTTATTATTGCATTTTTAAATAAAATTTTGTTCAAAAAAGTTTATTTATTTTTTTTATTTGTTTGTTTTGTTTTTTTAAATAATTTTGCCAAAAAGTTTATTTAAATTTTTAAAATTTTTTATTTGATTGTTTTTTTTCCAATTTTTTACACAACGATTAAGAACAAATTTGAAAAAAATTTTAATTTTGTTTTTTTTTTTTTAAAAAAATAACAGATAAAAACTTGAAGTTTGTGAATTTTGAAGGCTTGAAAATAACAGGAGAGAGCTACATCAAGTTCCTCCTCTTCCAAAAAGATGAGTACAAGCTAGAAAGCGACAACGCGATCTACACCTACTTCACGCAGCTCCAATACCTCGACGAGGACGACCTCTACAAAAAATCCCTCGAATGCAAACCCCTCACCACCTCTCACTCCGTCGACGACCTCCAATCAATGAAAACCCCCGAAAAAGATCCGAAAAGATCCTCACAGAAACAACTTGTTATCGTTAGTAATCCTTTGTTGGCTTTGAGGACTCCCAAGAAATCTTTGAACGATTCTTTTGATCCTCTTGATAATACGGAGGCCCGTGAGGAACTTGTTAATCCTCCAAACACCCACAGAGTTTATTCCAACAGCGACACTTTTGGTGAGATTTTGCCTCCCATTGTTTCTTCCACTCCTCCCTTTGAGAGGACCAATCTTTCTGAAGAGAAGATCAAGATCAAGAGCACTGTGGAGAGTTTCTTCAGAAAGAAAGTATCTGAAGATAAAGATAAAGAGAAGAAAGAAAAAGAGAAAAAAAGTAACAAGAGTTTTTTCAATTAAAATTTTTTTCTATCAATTTTTTTTTTTTTTTAAATTTTTTTTTAATTAATTATTTTAATTTTAATCATTTTTTTAATTTCTTAAAGATACTCCAACAACTCCTGGATCAGATTCAAAAAGAGATAAATGGAGAAAATCCCTGAAAACCTCTATCAGCAAGTCTCTTTCACAAGCCAATCTCTTCAAACTCGACTCAACCATCACCGAACTCGTCTTTGTTTTCCATTCCAACAACAACGCCATCAAAAAGATCACCATCGCCAAGAAAGATCTCAACTGGAGAGAATTCAGAAAGCGAGTTTGCAACGCTTATTCCATCAAAAATTCCAACGATCTCGAATTAATGAGATTCACTGATAATGATCGTGTCAACAACAAAAAACAATTTGTCACTTACATAGAAGAATCTTCTGATCCTACTAACATCGGTTTCCGCATCAATATCCGTGATGATACCCTTAAACGCAAAAGTGAATTGATTTTTTTTAGCCCTTTGAAATTGAGTTCCACTTCTTTGCGTACTGCCAAGGAGTCTCAGAAAAGTTTTGAGACCAGCAAGCTTATAATCAGAGTTTATATTAACAACAATGACTTCAAGAGCATTTGTTTGCCTGCCAATATCGAGTTCAATGAGTTCCTCTTGCTTATTTTGAGCAAGTTTAAGATTTTTGATCATCTCACCAAATCCAAAATCTACTACAAAGATTCTTTGGTTACTGCTGAGAATCTTTATCACTTTTTAGATTCTAAAGATTTAAATTTTGATTTGAAATTGTAAAGAAATAATACGAATTAATAAAAAAAAATTTTTTGTTTAATTTTTCTTTTTTAAATTATAATTATAAATAATAAATAATAAATTAAATTTATTTTTATTTAATTTCTTCTTGTTTTTTTCTTGTGGCCTCCTTTCTTTTTATTTTTTTTCTTGTCTTGTCTGTAACTGTTGTAATCCTTTTCTTTCTCATCTTTCTTTTCTCTTGGTTTGTACTGAGGAGTTTCGTAGTTAAAAGACTTTAAAGGATCAGTCAAAGAGCTCATCTCTGAACGACTATGTTTTTTGTGTCTGTAGTTTTCATTATTGGTGTTTTTGTTAAGGGTAGAACGAAGAACAGAAGTGGTACCTATAAAAATTTAAAAAAATATCTAAAAAAAAATATTAAAAAAAATATTTTTACGAATATCAGGTTGAAGATACAAAGGAAGATGCTTTAAATGAGAAAAGTTGGCTCTGTTAGTCAGAACATTGTCATGTTTGAGCATTTCCAAATCGATAGGGTTGTCTTCAAAGTGAGCCTTAAGCTTCTTGGAGTTCAAAATCTCGGTTTTCAACTCTTTGATACGTGCTTGTTGAATGAGAGACTTGGTGATACTGTTGTAGACATCACTGCATCTATAACGAAATCCTTCGCAAAGTTCTGGTGAGAAATCGAATGGTTTCAATTCTCTAGATTCCTCTATTTTAAATTTGTATCAATTTTTTATTTATTTTTTTATTTATTTTTTTATTTTTTATTTTTTAAATTTTTTTTATTTTTTTTTATTTTAAAACCTTTCAAAATTTCTTTAACTTCCTCGAGAATGTCCTCATCAGGCTTTCTAAAGATGGAAACTACATTACCAGATCCTCCACCACGAGCAGTTCTAATAAAAAAAAGTATAAAAGAGAAAAATAAATGAATATAAAAAGATTAATATAATAAAATTAAAAATTAAAAATTAAAAATAAAAAAATAAAAACTAAAAAATTATAAAAAAAACTAAAAAAAATAAAAATAAAAAATAAAAAATTTTACCTTCCAGCTCTATGAACATAATTTTTGGGTTCGGTGGGAAAATCAAAGTTGATGACGTTGCTGACACCTTTGAAATCGATACCACGAGTGACACCATACTCCTTTCCATCCTCCTCCTTCTCTGAGTTTTTCTTTGACTTCTTCTCTCTTTTTCTCTTTTCTCTTTTCTTTGTCTTTTTTTCTCCTTCTTCTCCCTCTCCTTCTCCTCCTTCTTCCTCTTCTTCTTCTTGCAAAAAATAAAATGAAAAATAAATTAGTTTTAAAGTAAAATTGTCAAAATGAAAAAGTTTAAATAATAAAAAAGTAAAAAATAATAATAAATGAATTTATTAAATAAAAAATAATAAACAAAAAAAAATTAAAGGAATTCCATTCAAAAAACAATAAAAAATTAAAAAAAAATTTTTAACAAAAAAAAAAATTAAAAACAAAAAAATTTACTTTGTAAAAAATAATAATAAATGAATTTAGGAAATTCCATTCAAAAAAAAAATTAACAATAAAAAAAATTAAAAATAACAAAAAAATTAAATTTTTTTTTAAAATTCGATTATAAAATAAACAAAAAAATATGAAAGATAAAATTAAAGGTGAAAAATGAAGTTTGAAAAAACATAAATACCAGGAACTAAAGGCATATCCTCTTCAAGAAAGTTTTCATCGGTTGCAATTAAATAGTCAAAAAATCCCTTGTTGAACTCACTCAAGATGTGAATACCTACCATAAAAAATGAATAAATAATATTAAAAAAAAAATGAATAAAATTAAAAATAAAAAATAAATAAATAAAAATAAAAAAATTAAAAAAAATTAAAATAGAATAAAATAAAATTAATTAGTTTTTTCTTACGAGAATTTTGGGGCAATTCAGAGTTAAGGATGGCTGTCTTGATGGAAAGTCTTTCGAGGAAAATTTTGAGCTTGAAACATCTTTCTATGTTGTTGACGAAGATGAGACCTTTCCCTCTGATGATCTTCAGTTTTAACAAAACATACATTGTCAAGTATTTGTCGAAATCACTTTCAACTCTTTTTTTTATCAAAAAAAGATTAACAAAATTAAAATAAAATAAAAAATTTAAGTAAAAAAAATGTGTTTAAAAAAAATATGAATAAATTGAGAAAATTGAAAAAAAAAAATTGCTAAATAAAAAAGATCAATTAAAATAATATGTTTGATAGAAACATAAAACTATTTTTTACAAAAATAAACAAAAGATATTTTTCAGAAAAAAAAAACATATTTAAGAAAAAAGTATAAATGGAGTTGAATAAAAGAAAATTACTTTAAGGAATATTGGGCCATTTTGTCTTGAACTTCAGCAGCTTCGAGCTTCAAGATGGCAGGGTTATGCAAAATCAAAGACTTCAATTGATCGACGTCCTTGTTCAAGGTGGCAGACATCAACAAAGATTGGGTACCTTCTGGCAAATGCTGCACGATGAAATCAATGTCGGTTTTGTGTCCGTAGGAGAGGATGAGATCTGCTTCGTCTATTACCATCATCTCGCATTTTTGCAGGGTCAAATTGTTCGATTTCAAGTGGAGAGCGATTCTTCCTGGTGTTGCAATTAGTATATCTGGTATTTGTGCCAATGATGATCTTTATTTTTTGTAAAAAGAAAAAAAGAGATTAAATAATTAATTAATGATTAGATTAGGAGATTTATTCAATATTAATTTAATTTTTTTTTTTTTTTTATCCAGAATTAATCAGGAATTTAATAATTATAAATTATTAATCTCTTTTTACAGAAAGATATGAAATGGAATGGATATTGTAAATTTATTTAGAATGATTGATATTTTTCATTATATTATATCTGATATTAGAACTTTATTTCTTTCCTAAAAAAAAAATCTTTTTTTACTTTTGAATCTGTACATCCGAATCGGAGGAGATATGTATACATTTTATTTCACTTGCACAATAATGAATGCAATCATTCACCACAGATAATACTTGTTTGCATAATTCAACAGTAGGCACCAATATGATTGCCTTCAAGGATGGTTCTTGTGATAATAGCTTTGCATTGAGGATCTTTTGGAGGATAGGCAACAAATAAGCCAATGTCTTTCCTGATCCTGTTCTTGCTCTTGCCAAAATATCTATCCCTTTTAATGCCAATGGTATTCCATGCAATTGTACCAATGTTGGATGTTCTATCCCCATCTTTGAGATGGCTTTGATCAATCTGCTATCCAATCCAAAATTAAATGATGCTTCTTTATCTATCAATTCCATTGTAGTTTGTTTATTTAATTATCTCCTTTTGTTGATTTTATATTATACAAAGAAAAAATGAAGAACACTAAAAAAGACTTTAATTTTTTTTTTTTTTTCTTTTATTTATTTCTCAAGATTTTATTCAACGAAAAATAAATTATAAAAAAAAATCTGAAGGGAGGATATTTAAAAAAAGAAAGACAAAGATATTAACGATAACAAGTTACATATCTTTTCCCAATTTTACATAAATTTTTTTGAAGCAAAATTTTAAATATAATCAAACATGAAAGTTTCTGATACATGGATACCTGATCATAATGCAATGAATTGTCAAGTATGTTTTGTGACATTCTCATTTACAACAAGAAAACATCATTGGTAAATTAAAATAAAAGATTATAACATAAAATAATGATTCTGTTTCAAATTAATACTCAATGAGAGTATATTTCAAAGTGATAAAACTTGTATAAAATTATATTCTTTATATAATCGAATATATCTCCATAATTTAATCGTTATGGAGATAACCATACTTTATATACTTTTATATATTATTCTAACAATAAAATATTGAATTAACAAATATATTTCTTTGTATACTTGTTTATTCCAATTTAATAAATTGTTTTTTATGATAGCCGTAAATGTGGATGTGTATGTTGTTCAAATTGTTCGAGGCAAAAATTAGAAATGTTTTCAAATAATTCAAAAATGAAACAAAAACAAAGGGTATGCGATCCATGCCATACCAACCACGAAAAAACCTCCAAATCTTCCATCAATCTCTACGAAAATATCAACGTAAAGGTTCCTGAGAAGGTGCAACAAATCACAAAGGGAATTGATTTCAAATCCGGAAATCTTATGAAGCTGGGTGGGAAGAGACAGAATTGGAAGTTGAGATATTTCGTTTTGAATGCTTACAGTTTGAGTTATTATCAAGATGTTGAAGAGGAGAATTTAAGAAAGAGATCAAATCAAGAAATGGTAAAGATACCTTATCTAATCCAATCTTTATATTTCAAATATTAAATTGTTTTTAAAATATGAAATTATTTATCATAAAATTAATCATCATCCTGTTATAGGATTCAAATATCCATCAATATTGAATACAATTGTAAATTTGAAATTTTTTTAAACTTCATTGAACTAAATAGTAAAAACCAACCAAGAATTGCATAGATATTAAACTAAAACTAAAATATTTTGCTATATAAAAAAGATATGTTAATCAAGGCACAATGAGCATCCTAAAAAAAAATTAATTTAAATTAATATCAAAGATGTTGTGATTTCAATTATAAACTATTCATGATTTTGAAACATTATTCTTGAAATCATCTGATAAACATATCTCGAAAATTTGATGCAAAGATATTCCAAATAATTAAAGATTTTTGAAACTTTATAAAATATCACATTTAATATTTTGAACGTTATTAATCTCATTCCATTTATTATTTTTAACAATTTAATTCCCCAATCACCAAAGAAACTCCTCAAACAAATTCCATTATCGAACATCACCAAAATATCCGTCCAAAAAAAGAGAGAAGCCGGAGACTACTGCTTCTCCCTCAACACCTCCATGGAAGAAGGGAGAGTCTTCTACATAGCAACAGACAGCATCACCAATTTTTGTGAGTGGCTCATTGCAATCGATGGTTTAATTATCGGTTCTCAGAAGGCAGCTAGGTGGAACACTTCCATTCTTGACTGGAATCAGAAGACTTTGATGCTTCGTAGAATTCATTATGCTAAGAAGAAGGGTGGTCTCATTTTGAAAAGTTCTTCAAAAACAGACGAAATTGAAAAATGGAGCTACTTTCCAAATGGAAATGTACAAAAAATTGGTAAAAATTTTTTTTAAAAAAAAAATGAAAAATAAATAAAATTTATTGTTCAAACTAATAAAAATTTTTATTTCTTTTTTAAAATGATGATTATGTATTTAGGCAATAAAGGAAAAATTAAAATTTCTTATTTATGGGATGGTATTACTTTTTGTACCAACGACAAAAACAAAAACTTTGGCACCGGAAAGTGGAACGGCATTCGACTTTCATGGTACCGTGAGTATAACTCTGAAATTTCTCCTGAAAATATTCCAGATTTAAATTATATTTATAATCCTCAATTACAAATGTATCAACATGCTGTTCCCTCTAATTCTGTAAAATGGTTTTATGAAACAGAGTAACATTTTATTTTATATTTTTTAATTATTTTTTTTAAAAACTTTTTTTAATTAATTTTTTTTTATTAAAAAAAGTCATGTTCTCAAAAACCAAAAGGATGAAAATGATTATTGGATCATAAAAGGAGATATCCCGAAAGTTGTTCCCATTTTTATTATTATGTTGAATATTTTTTCAAACATAAAATGATTTAGTTAAATTATTAAAGATAAAATTTTGTACAAAGTATGGTTTTCATTAAATTTATTTTATATTTATTTATTTTAATTTTAATTTTTTTAAATAATTTTATCCTTTTTTAGAATTCTTGAAATTTTAACAATAAACTTTGTTATTGAATCAATATTGAATTTTTTTAACATTTTATTTTCAAACAAAATAGATCGTCAACTTGGTTTTCTTATATTTTTCTCAAATTTTAAATGTAAAAAAATATTTATTGAAAGCTGAAAAATAAAAATTAAAAAAAATAGTTTCAAACACTTTTAAAAAAAAATACAAATATGGAAAATAAAAGAGATATATTAGGAATCACAGCAAAGAAATCTGAAAATTGGTCTTCATGGTTTACACAAGTCATAACAAAGACTGAAATGATTGAATATTATGATGTTGGTGGATGTTATATTGTAAGAAAGAGAATAAAGCATTTAAAAATGATATTATATCACTAAATAAAGCATTATATAAATCAAACAATACTGTAATATAAAAAAAAATTTTATACTGTTAAATATAAATTAATACTGAATATAATAAAGAAACATAAAGTAAATATAAAAGGAAATCAAAAAAGGGAAACAAAAGATATTAAATAATGATCCTTTTCTTTACATAATGGATTTTTTTTTCTCAAAATTTTATATAAAATAATTAGTTGAGACCAAACAGCTACCAAATCTGGGAATCCATCCATGATTATTTCGATTCAAGAATAAAGAAATTGGGAGTGAAAAATAGTTACTTCCCACTCTTCGTATCACAAAAATCTCTTTTCTTGGAAAAGGATCATATTCAAGATTTCGCACCAGAAGTAGCTTGGGTTACTAAAGCTGGTCAATCTGAAATGAAGGAACCTATTGCTGTTCGTCCTACAAGTGAGACCATCATGTATCCTGCTTATGCAAAATGGATCAGATCTCACAGAGATTTGCCATTGAAATTGAATCAATGGAATAATGTTGTACGTTGGGAATTTAAAAAAACTGTTCCTTTTCTTAGAAGCAGGTAAAAAAAAAAAATCAGAATTTAAAAAAAATAATTCATAAAAGCATAAACAAAAGAATAAATCACCCAATAAGATTATTAATAACTTCAATACCTTACTTTCTTGTTATTTAAAATATTAAGTTAATATAACGTTTTAATTTCAATGTTGGAATATATATTTGTATTATTTAAATTAAAGTTAATCTTGCAAGATAAAATGAATATCATCACTCTAAATATAACATATAAAAAGTTTCCAAATCTTTTCTTTATCTTCTTTATTCTTATTTCCTCTACAAAAAAAAAATTATAGAGAGTTTTTGTGGCAAGAAGGACACACTGCATTTGCAACCAAAGAAGAAGCAGACAAAGAAGTGTTGCAAATTTTGGATTTTTATAGATTGGTGTACGAAGATCTCCTCGCAATCCCAGTCGTGCCTGGAAGAAAGTCCGACAAGGAGAAGTTTGCAGGAGCAGACTACACCACTACAGTAGAAGCATTTATCGACTGCACTGGTCGTGCTATCCAAGGAGCTACCTCTCATCACTTGGGACAAAACTTTAGTAAGATGTTCGAAATCAAGTTTGAAAATGAGAACAAGGAACATTCTTATGCTTATCAAAACAGTTGGGGTCTTACTACCAGAACTATTGGTGTCATGGTTATGGTTCATGGTGATGACAAGGGTTTGTTTTTGCCTCCTAAGGTTGCTCCTACTCAGATCGTTGTCATTCCTATCTACATGAAGAACAAGAACGAGATTGTTGATGATGCTTCCAAGTCTTTCGTTGAGAAGTTGGAGAAGTTTGGCTTGCGTGTGGTCATTGATGATGGTAAGACTCACAACCCTGGTTTCAAGCACAACTCTTGGGAGATGAAGGGTGTCCCTATTCGTGTTGAGATCGGTCCTCGCGATGTTCAAAACGGAAACGTCGTCATTTGCAGAAGAGACAAGAACGAGAAGGAAAAGCTCACTCTTAAGAATGACGAGAATATTGCTGAGAACATCCAAAAGTTGCTTGATGAAATCCAATTGGGCCTTTTCCAACGTGCTTCTGAGAATTTGAATAAGAGCATTGCTGTCATTGACAAGTGGGATCAATTCGTTTCTTCTTTGAACCAAAAGAAGTTGGTCCTTTGCAGTTGGTGTGGTGACAAAGAATGTGAAGAGTGGATCAAGAACACTTCTGCAGAAGAAGGAAAGAACTTTCAAAAGGAGTTGGACAAGGAAGATGAGAAGGATGAATCTATTCCTCTTTCTGCTGCTGCAAAGTCTCTTTGTATTCCTTTCGATCAAGAGAAGCTTTCTGGTAACAGAAAGATCAACGATGAATGTATCAATCCTAACTGTAAGCACCAAACCAAAGCTTGGACTCTCTTTGGAAGATCTTACTAAAATCCTCTTCTGAAATCAAAGTTTTTATTAAAAAAAAAAAATTATTTAATTTTATTTATGTTTTCTAATAAAAAATTTTGAACATAAACACATCTATTTATTCACAAAAAAACCTTTCCTTTCAAACCTTTTTTTCTCCTTTTCTAAAAATAAAAAGGGTTGTTTTCAGCTAAATAAAAAAATAAATAAAAAAATAAATATGATCGTTTTTTTTTTGTGAAAGGAATTTTAATAAATCACTATTTTATCATGCGATGAATTAATAACGCAATAATTTTGATTATGATTTGTCCTTCTTTTCTTATATTCAAATTTATTATCAGTATAATTCGTATTAATGTTTCTATTTTGATAGTTATTTTGATAGGTGGTAAATGGAGCAAAATAGGCAGATACATTTCTGGCTACATCGCTGAATCTTTCATCATCTCCCCTATCAACATTTAGGCCTTTTTCTTCAGCTTCATGAAGATTAGTTGTCTGTTCATTCTCTATATCCAATGATATTTGTTGTGCTCTCATTTTTTGTTCTTCAGATAGTGTCAATGGGATTGGTACTGTATAATTCAAAAAATCATATGTTGAGATATATCCGAATTTCTCCTCATTCATCTTGAATTGGTCCCAATCTTCTGAAAATGTATATTCTTCCAATGTCTTCTCCTCTTCATTGATATTTTCATTCTTCCATATCACAAACTCTTTTTCTTCTTCGAACTCGTCTTCATCATCATCGATTATATTCAATTCATGTTTGAATTTACAGAGTGAACCATTTTTGCAATTTCCCTTTTTGAAGAATATACATGCATCTTTTGACATAATTTTGGCCTTTTTTATTTGAATATAATATAATTCCTCTCGAAAGCAACTTTTTTTTTTATTTTTTAAATTTTATTGTTGAACTGAAATTTATAAAAAATTATACTGAAAAAAAAATAAAAAATATTTGAAAAGAAAAATAAAAGAAAATTCATAGAAATAGAAAATAGAATAACAAAGAATAGACTCACTTTTTGTCAGAAAAAATTATTGGAATGAATTTGTTTTAATAATACTTTTAGAATTTGATAAAAATCTGAATTTTCGAAAGAGAAAATTAATTCCTTCTTTTAGATTTGAATGTAGAAGAGATATTTTCGTTTTTATTTGTAATATCAGAAATGGGGATGACAATTTTTGAAAAGGATTTGTATTTTTTGTTAATGGTGAAGATATACTTGGATTTTGGCCTGGATACATTACTGAACCTTTCATCATCGCTCCTTTGTATATCTTGTCCTTTTTCTTCGGCCTCATGCAGATTATTTGTTTGTTCATTTTCTATATCAAGAGAAATTTGATTCGCCTTCATTTTTTGCTCTTGAGATAGAAAAGTAGGGATGGAAACAGTATAATCAAGGAAATCATAGGTGGATACATACCCGAATTTCTGTTCATTCATCTTGAATTGATCCCAATCAGCCGAAAAAGAAAATTCCTCTAATGTTTTATGCATTTCCATGTTGCTATCATATCCACCATCGCATCTCCATACATCCAATTCCCTCAATTGATGCATCTGTGGAATTTCATTAGGAAGAATATCCTTCTTGTAGAAATCTAGATGTAGATAAATGCATGCATCACCTTTTTTGCAATGAGGGTAGTACCTGCACTCCTTTTTGTTTCTGTTGATGCTTTTTTCTTTCTTGGTGGAAGATATCATGTAAATGGATTTGCTTTCCCCTCCTTTTTTGTTCTTTGTGTTGTATGTCTTCTTTTCTTCTTCTTGGCTTGTTTGTATGGAAATCATTTTTTTTTGATATGTATAGTGTCAAATTTTAAATTAATTTTTTTTATATTTTTATTTTTTTACATTAAATAATTCAAATCAAAATTTTTTTGATTTACCAAAATATTTTAAAAATTAAAATTCGAAATGATCACTTAAATTTATCTAAGAATGGTATAAATGAAAACAATTTAAAAAATAGTTTTTTTAGAAGATGTATTCTTTGAGATCTTTTTTGTTTGGATTTAATTTTTTTAATCAAAAATAAAATTAAAAATAAAAAATTGTGCTGAAAAAATGTCAAAGAAATCATCAAAGAAATTAAAATTGAACAAATTATCCACTGATGAATTGAATGTTTTGTATAAAGATGCTATCAGATACACCAATCAAGCTAAAGCAACATATATTCACGATCCTATTGAGAGTTTTATTAAATTGAAGCCAAATTATAGAACATGGTTAATGGATAAAAAGAAAAAGGATCTAGATAATCTATCAAAGGTATGACATATTTGAATTCCTCCAAATAAATTGATTATAATCGAATGCAATACAGAACAAAATGATATATACTATGATATATATCCATTCAATATAAATTCATCTATATGCTATGAAATTTAATAAAATATTGATATAGGAAGAAGCATTAACACTGTTTATCGATGATTTTGCCAAAAAATGGAATAAAGGAAAATTGAACACAAAATATTATTTTGTAAAAGAAGATAAACCAAAAACAGAATCTAAAAATTGGAAGCATTTGGATGGAATCAATAGTAATAATAAAAGATCCTCTGATTACAACGATAATAGACAAGAATCTTCCCATAAAAGATCTACCACAAATAGGGAGGTTGATTCATTTAGAAGAAAAGAGGATAATCAGAAGAATCAAGAACATGAGGAGAAGGAGAGGCAATTGCAAACTGATTGGTTGAAACTTTTTGCTCAAAATAAACATAAATGGAACAAAGAAGAAGATAATTAAAATATAATCAAGAAAAACATTCGATATGGTGACATAAATAGGAATTCTCTATCTTTTATTCAAATATTCCACATCATTAGATATATTTGATGTTGTAAAAATTAAAACATGCTATGTTTTATTGACCTCTTAAGATTTAGGATAATATGGAATTATGATAATAATTTTGGAATAGAAGAATCAAGAAGTGTTTATTTAAGTTTTCAGATAAAAAAAAACAAAAAAAAAAAAATTGAAAAAAAATACGCTCATAAGTAAATATATAATGGATGAAAAACAAAAAAGAAAAGAAAGATTGGGACAATTGTTCCAAAATCAAGATATGGAAAGCTTATTGAAAAAAAAACCATCATATAATGGCAAGAATTATTTTTTTTTAGGACTTTTATTTGAATAAAAATAATACTTGTTTATCTTTATTTAGATATCCAAAATTGTTCATTCTCGATAGAAAATACATTCCAAAAAGATGAAATAGTAATAATAAATAGATCAAGGTAAATATAACGGAAATTTATAAAAAATCGCTTTAATTCATTTGTATATTAATCATTATTATTAAAGAGGGGGTTTTAGTTTCGGGAAAATCAGCTCGAGAGATGTTACAAAGGATTACTGTATATTTGGAGGAAAAGAATTTACAGAGACATCAAAGTTATGGAAGGTGATCTATCAATCAGAAGAGAAGAAACAGATGAGAGATTTGCCTGCCAATTTGATTGGAAAAATAAAATCGGAGAATAAATTCAGCGAAAAAAACGAAGATGAGATTATCAAGGGAGATGATGGAATTGATGTGGGTGGTGATGCTACCTGGGATCTTTTGAAGGGTGCTGCATTCTCTTTGGATGGAAAATTTGAGCTTGGAGAGAAAGTACTTGTGGCAAAAGAAGATACTGGATTCATGGTTGGAGAAATTGAGGTGAAAAAAACAAAATAGAATTAATTTTTCATAAAATTTGATTTATTCTTAATAAATATATATTTAAACAATATTAATAAAACAATAATAAATTTCAAAATGTTGTTTTTGAAAGATTTAAAAGCTATTTTTACTAAAATAGTTTAAGTTTTATTTAATATTAATTAATTATTTAAAAAGAGTAAATCAGAAGATTGTAAATGTCCATTTGCGACTCATTCTCATGATCTTAGCGGATTCACTGTTTCTTATGGAGATGAATTCAACGAAGACATTTGCACCTTACTTATAATGAAGATTTCAAACGGAAATGGGTCTACAGTCAAGAAAGAGGAAATAAAAAGAGTATCTGAGAAAAAAACTTCCTCTAACAAAAAACAAGAAATTCCATTAAAAGATCAACCCAAAACCAAATCAGTCATACAAATCCCAAAAAATGAGAAAATTTCCACCAAGAATTCCTCAAACTCTACCAACAGTATCAACAACAATGAACCAAAAAGAAACGAAAAACTTTCAATCACTATTAACAAACCAAGAAAAAATAAGAAGCCAGTCGTTATCATTGATGGTCCTAGTGTTGCTTCCAAACACAAGAAGAACGTTGCTTTTTCTTCTTCTGGGCTCGAGTTGGCCATCAAGTATTTCGAGAGGAAGGGACATCAAGCCGTTGCTTTTGTTCCTCAGTTTTATTTGAGCAGAAAAACATCAAAAAATGAGGGTCTCGTAAAAATTTTTTTTCATTATAATTAAAAATATACACAATTAAATATTTTTAAAATTATATTTTTTTATTAAATTTTTTTTTAATCAGACTTTGGGAGATTTTTGTAATGTTGCAGACAATCCAAAGTTGTTGGGGTCTTTGTTCGAAGCAGGCAAAGTCATTCTCGTTCCGCCTTCTTGCAACATCCACAGTTACATCACTGACTATGCTCTCAAGAACCGGGACTCCATCATTTTGTCCAACAACAAGGACCTCTTGTTGAAATGCGTTCCTATAGACGAATCCTCAAAAGAAAACCAAAACTTGATCTTGGATTCTTGTCTTTCTTTTACTTTCATTCTTAATGATTTCATTCCAAATCCTGACAAGTACCATCCTAATTGAATTTTTTCGATTTAATAACTTTCTTTATTCTTACTTTAAAATTTAACTTTATGGATCAATATGGGGGACTCTTCTCTTCTCTTCTTTTAATTTTTTTTTAAAAACTTCTCTTATTCAAAGAATGGACTTCTTCATCTCTTTTTCTATTCTTAATCTGAATTCATTAGATTCACTATAATTTTAATCTTTTTTTTTTTCAAAATTTTGTTTTTCTCAAAAGAAATATTAAAAAAATAAAAAAAAATTTTGAGATTGTTTTTTTTTGTGAATGAAGAAAAATTCAAATGTAAAAATTGTGGTTTTGGTATTAAAGATATTTTTCCTCTCCAAATTCTATTTTTTTTAATTTTATAATCTTTTTAAACTTCAAAATAATCGAAAAGGGAGATGGAGGAATAGGTATAAATCTCTTCCAAATCAATTTTATATGTTTATCAATCATGTATAACATTAAAAAAAGGGAGCAAAACTGCATGTACAATTAGATATTGCTGTGGTCATTTTGTTGAAAGTAAATAAATACAAATACATTTGATCATTTCTTTGATTGAAATTTCAAACCATTTAATATATCTTAGTGTATGATCCAACTATAGAGGATTCTTACACAAAATTGACATCAATTGATGGAGAGGAAGTAAGACTGGAGATATTAGATACAGCAGGGCAAAAATCAAATTATATAAAAAAAATTTATATTTATTTAATATTTTTTTCACTGAAATTTTTTAGGCAAGAAGAATTCACTGCACTTAGGTATCAATGGATTAGAGATTCAGATGTGTATATGATAGGATTTTGTTTGACAGCAAGGGTCTCTTTTGATCAAGTTACAACCTTTTTTTCACAAGTCAAAGAAAGAACTCTTTCCACCACTGAAAGTAAATTTGATAATAAAATCCAGATAATTATAAAGTTTATTTTAAAACTTTTTTGATTAAAATTTTTTTTTTAGCTGTTTGGGTTTTAACGGGGAATAAAGGCATTGAATTTTCTTTATTTCTTGTCATTTAAAGTGAATATTTAAAATTTTCTAAAGTTGATTTAGTTGAAAAAAGAGAAGTTTCAAAGCAACAAGGAAAAGCTCTAGCGATGATGTTGGGGTGTGAATATTTCGAAACATCTGCAAAAACAGCATTCAATGTTGCAGAGAGTTTTGAACACATAGTGAGAGAATACAGGAAATCAAAAAGAAACCCGAAATATTTCGAAGAAAAAGAGAAAAACAATAGAAATATAACTTTGACGGTGGGGACAGGATGGTATGAAATGTTTACTTCCATATATAGTACGAGATTTGATCATTTTGAGACACCTGATATAAACAAAAACCTCAAAAACGTCTGGATCTTAATTTTTTCTTATGTTGTAATGAAAAGAGAAAACAGGTTGAATTGTAGGTTGGTCTGTAAATATTGGAACGATCTAATTATAAATCATAATCCTATTGGAAGTTTATTCGAAGGTTTGTTTCCACTAACAACTGCAATAAGTGCCAAGGAAGGGAGAATTGTTGGTACTAATCTTTACCATCAAATTCATTATGATTATGTGGTGAACACTGTCATTTTTTTAGATGCTTTTCAAGATCTTGTTGAAATTGTCAATGAGTATAAATCTCACCGGATTTATGACCAAATTATTTATTATAAAAACTCCAATAATCTTATTAATCCTTGTTTCGTCATTTTCAATTTAGAAAAAATGAAAAAAGGGATTGAAAGTGGATTTATTTCTGTTCCTGATTGTATATCTAGAGATTGGGAAACAAACAAAAATTTTCTTTTGGATAAGTTTTCTGGTTATAAAGTTATCATAGTTGATAATGTTTATTCTATCGAAAACTTTAATAAAATCCTAAAAGAAGCCAATATTCCTAACCCTTTGCTTAAATGTGAACCAAAAGAAAATGAAGATTTCTCCATACCTACTTATTTTTTTTCTCTTTGTCAAAATCCCAAAAAAAGAGAAAGCTTTTTACCATGTTTGGAACAAATTAGTTTGAAAGATGAAATGAGAATGAAAAAATTGAATGATGACCTCAATAATAAATTTCTACCAAAAAGAGAAATCAAAATTCCTCTTAATATTTTCTTGCTAAAAATGGAGAAAAATGTTGAAAATATTTTGACTGGAAGAGTTAATTTGTTTAATTCAAATGATTTCGATTTGAAAATCAATGTATTTTGTTCTCATGATTTTAAATGTGAAAAGACAAACTTTACATTGAAAAAAGGAACCTCTTTTGAGTTTAAATTTGAAACAAACTCACATTTAAAAGGAATGTTTTTGTTATTTCAGATCAAAAAGTTTTTTAAAAAAACCTTTTTTTGTGTAAAGTTGGAATATTAAAGAATTAATAAAAAATTTAATAATTATTATTTTTCAAATTATTTGTTTTGGTTCGTTTGGGTAGATATGGTTATAAAATTCATAAACAAATTTAATCTGCTCTTGGGTTTCCACTGATCTAGAATTAGTTTCTCTGACTTTCAGAATTGCATCTTTAGGAAGCATTTTTTGGTAATAAATCAAAAAACAAGCTAGCCCTTTTTAAGATTTTAATAAAATTAATAAAAATTAAAGATATAAATATTGATTACCAGTTCCGGTCCTGTAAAAAATAATAAATTAATATTCATATTTAATTTTTAATTATTTTACCTTCCAATTCCTAAAATCAAATTAAAATCAAAATTATGATGATGTTTGTGAAATTATTTTCAACCTGCAAAACAGTGACACAGAATGCTCTTTTTTTCTTCATCAATCACTTTTTTTGCAGTTTCAACAAAAAATATAACGTCCTTCAATTCAGGAATTGACATGTCTTTTTTTTAAATAAAATTATTAAATAAAAAAAAACAAGCATCATTTTAAAATTTTTACCTCTCCATGGAATCACTATGGATTTAACATTTGTATCTTGAAAGAATTCCAATGGAGGTGCATATTTTTCTTCAACAAAATGAAATACAACACCTTTTTAATGGATAATTAAAAAAAGGAAAATGAGTTTATTTTTTATATTTAAAGATTTACCAACATTAAATTTTTTTTCAAAGTTCTTTTTTTTTTTTTTTTGAAAATAAAAATAGATAAGATTAAAGGAAAAAAATATTTTTTTTAGACTTCTATTTGATGTTTTTCTGATGGAAGAGAACTTTTAAGAAGAATTTTCCAAAGAAAAAAAATTTTGAAAAAAAAAAAAAAAGAAACATCAAAAATGAATTACCTTCCATAAACTTTATCATCAATTATCGTCCTGAAATTATTGGGAACTATTTGAATTAATATTCAATTTTAGGTATATTTGGAAGAATTATTGCTCTCTTGGAGAATGTATACCTTCCATAAATCTTTAAAGGGGAACAAAATGATATTTGAAGATTTAATTTTTTAAATAATTTACATTGGAGGAGAAAATACTCTTCTATATGTTTCATATTGTGATGATCTCATTTTTTTTTTTTTAAATTAAATGTTCAAAAAAATAAAATTGTTTTTTAAATTATTTTAAATTATTTATTACGACAAAAGGATAGGATAACTTAATTTATCTACAAAGGAGCAATCGTAATCACTCAATTCACTCACGCGAGTTTCTTGGAGACAATAATGAACGATCGAATAATAATGATGATCAGTGGTCAATGTAGTGAGAAAATCCATGCTAAAAAAAATTAAATAAATTTTAAATTTAAAAATAAAATAAATTTATCAAACATTTTAAATTTAAAATTTAATAAATTTAAACTTTAAAATTTTTTTTTCACCTTGAGTTTAGCAAATTATATTGATAACCTATACCTCTTCCAAATGGCCAAATATTTTGAAATTTGTTATGTAGTTTCTCTCTTTTAAGGAAAAGATCATCAGGAGAAACTATTTCTATTTTTTTTAATAAAAAAATAAAAAATAAAAATAAAATAATAAATTTTTTTTTTTTTCACCTTTATTTTCCCCATCAAAAGAAATAAGAATTTTATTGGAATAAGTAGAATCAATCATAAATAAGTTGTCGAATTCACTGGAGAGAATTTCTAAAATGTTATAAAGATCTTCGTCATCATAATCTTGAATGCAGATATTCGTAATTAAAACTCCTCCGATACTCAAATGAGATTTCAGTTTGGTCATGAACATTTTGGAGAACATTTGGTTTGGAATCTGAGTATCGAGGTATGCATCTTGAAAAATAAAATCATATTTCGATTCTGGGGAAAGTCTCATTACATAATCAAAACCATCTTTTAAAATTTTTTTTTTTTTATTTGGTAAAATATTCATTATTATAAGTATTTTTTTTAATTTTTTAATTTTTAAAAATAATTTTTCGTTATTTTTTTAAAAAAGTTATTTTTTTCACCTTCGACAAACATCTTGGTTCTTTTTCCTTTTTTAAAGCCCATATATTTTGTTGTAGCTTCCACCACTTCAGGAAAAATTTCTACTATATCTATCTCCATATTGGGATATACTTCTTGTAGCCAAATTGCTTTATTAACAAAGTCCAAATTAAAAAATCTATTAAACTTTTTTAATTAATTTTTTTACGTATTGTTCCCTTAAGTTAAAGTTTTAGTTTTAGTATTATTAACATTTTTTTTTTTACTCCTCCTAAACCAATGACCAATGATCTTGATTCTTTATCGCAATCATCGTTTGGGCTGTAGGACATCGAGACCAACATGGATTGTATGTATAAAAAGGAAATGTATTTTTTGTTTAAAATATCACAAAAATCATCCTCACACTAAGTTATTTGATGAAATTTCGATTTTATAAAATTTTTTTTATTTTTTTTTCATTTTACACTTATAAAACCATGGCCTCCTGTTGGATCATTGTGAAAATATAATGCTCTGTGCATTCTATTCTGTGATATAAAGCTTGTCACAAATACTATTGAATTATTGTAGATCACTTCCTCTCTTTGAGGATTAATGGTGAAATATTCATCTGATATCAAATCTAGATACTTGTTATCCACCATATAATGATCTGACCATTCCAAATACCTTGTATTCTTTTTATTGAGGCTGAATTCCATTATTTCTCTTGAATGCAGGTAATATATGATTATGGCTATAAATACTACTATTAACACCAAACCATTCAAAAGACTATTGTGTGGTTTCTCTTTCAATTTCTCAGTCATTTTTTAATTTATAAAAATTCAATAAAAAAAAAAAATTTGGATTAAATGAATAAAAGATGACTCAAATTGTTTAGTGAAGAAACTTTTGTTTATATGGATTTATCTTTAATGAATGGGAGGAATTCTTCTTTGGGTTAATCTTTCTTCAAAATCCTTTTTCCAGATTTTTTTTTTTTTAAATGATGAAAACGAAGCTAATCTGAATGATTCTCCCAATGGAAGGATTTATGATTACAAAATTAGAAGGTTTATCTGATTAACTTTCTTTTATATTTTTTTCAAATCATACTAAAAATTTATTGGTTTATATCTGAGTCTGATTATCAAATTGTACTATCATATTCCCAATAAAAGGTTCTTTGCTTGATCAATAAAGAATCTATTGATGTTTTTTTTGATGTAAATCAAGAAATATGAATTAGAGCATATTGAGGATATATTTGAGATTATCTTGGAATGCATTTCAACAATATGATCCATTTTTAATGATATCAGTGATTTCATCCAATTTTCCCAAATAATAAAAAAAAATGATTGAATCAGTTGACCAACTTAAAATGATAGAAGATATTTGTCTTTTTTCGAACAATGTATCAATACAAAAGGTACAAATAATCAAATTCTTTGCTCACATATAAAATTATTAAGCAGAATATAGAATATAAAATAATGGAAGGAGGAAAATTCAACGATCAAAACGAATTATTCTCCATATTAAACAAATCAATGGGGATAGATCCCATGAATATAAAAGAGGATCCCAAAAAAATCATAACCATCTTGGAAAATCTCTATATGAAGGACAATGAACTAGGAGAAATGTTCCATCTCAATTATTTAATGGTATAGAAAACAAAATGGAAAATGATTATAGCTTTCAAAAAAAAAATATTTATTTTTAATATTAATCCTTTTTAAATCAGTTTGCATATTCTTTGATAAATTTGAGCGGAGAAAGACACAAAATAATTCTGGAAGATGTAAAAAGAGGAATATTAAGGGGAGGAGTTTCCATCATGGAGAATTCATCAGAAGAAATACAAACGACATCCACTTATGAAATTTCGTCTGAGCAGTTCATAATAGATTCTCCCAACTTGTCTTCTGTAAAGTGGATTGGTAATCCTGGAGCAAACTGTTGTATAATTTTTGCCAAATTGATCATCAATGAAAAAGAGAACGGAATTCATCCTTTTTTCGTCATGCTAAGAGGTGACAATTTTTTTATTTTTTGTTTAATGATTAATTGAAATATTTAATCAAAAAAAAAAATTTTTTTTTTAAAAAAAAAATCATTTTTATTACTTAATGATCTACTTATTAACAAAAAAATTAAAGTAAATTATTTTTTCAATAAATTTTTTTAAAAACATCATTTTTATAACTTTTAATGATCCAGTTATTAACAAAAATTTCTTACATCAAAAACTACATGAAAAAATTTTTATTAAAAACTTTATATTAATTATTCACAAAAAAATAAAAATTTGTTATTTTTTTAAAATAATTTTTTTTTAAAAAAAAAATAGACAAAGAGTCGGACCATCTATACCCAGGTATACAAATTCTCCGATTAGAAAATAAAGAAAAATATAGCGGAATAAATTCTTGGATAAGATTTCACAACGTGAGAATCCCAAGAAAGAACTTGTTGAATAAATATGCAGATGTGGGAAGGGAAGGTAATCTCTCTTTCGAGAATGAAGAGTGCACATCACTTTCTCACAGTGAACGTTTTGAAAAAATGGAAAACTTTTTTTCTCTTTCCAAAGTCTTTTCATTGTTTGCCATCAGATCCTTTTCTCTCAAAATATTTCATTATGTAATCAATCAAAATGTAGGTAAAAATAAATAATAAAAAATAGAAAAAAAAAATTATAAAAAAAAATGAAATTAAAATTCAAAAAAAAAAATAATGATAAATATTAAAAATAAAAATAAAATCAAAAAAAAAAATTGTTAAATGAAAAAATAAAAATCAAAATAAATTAAAAAGAATTAACATCGTCTTTGCATTTTCACCTGCTTAAAATGAGTTCGATATCAATTTTGTTTTCTTTTTGCTCAGACTTCTTCATCAATCTTTTCAAAAGACTCACCTCCACAACCTCCACCTCCTCTCCGGAAGAAAAAGTAAAAATCTCCTCCAAAAAAACGACCCACTACATCAACATCGCCGAAAGTCTAAGAACGTTCCTCTCCGATTCTTTAAAGACAGGAAAAAGCACTATTTTCAGCCAAATTAAAGACAAAATAAATTTAAAAGAAAAAATAGAAAGGGGATTACAAAGAATACATTTAATCAACGGATCTTTTTTTTCTGACATTCATTTCCCTTATCTTTTATTGTCCAAATCTATCATTGAGAAATATCAAAGGAAGTATAATGGTTTGGGCGGATCTTTAAAGTTCCTCAAAGAGCAGCTTCACATCAATTTTGTGCAATGCAACCCTGTTTCTATTCGTAACAGTTCCTTCTCTTTTCTTTCCTCCTCTTCTTTTCAACTTTACTCCCTCAAGTTCTTCATTTTGAAGAACATTTCTTATATTTTGAACTATTTTTCTTTAAACGAAGAAAAACTTGGTTTAGATGAATGTTGGAGAAATTGTGGTAAAAAGCAACATTTTATTTTTATTAATTTTCAATTATTTATTTTTATTTATTTTTTTATTTTTATTTATTTTTTTTTTTAATTTTATTTTTAAAATCTATTTTATATTTTTCTTCCAAAATTATTTTTTTTTTAATTTTTAAAATCTATTTTTTATTTTTATTAATTATTTTTATTTTATTTTTATATTTTTTATTTATTTTTATATTTTTATTTTCATAAAGAATCATTTTGTCAAAACTTATCGAGAGCTTATCTTGTAAAGTGGTTTGTTGTCCAATTCGAAAAAAAGATTAAAAGAGACAATCTTGTTGTCCCTCCAAACTCTATTCTGAATAATTTGAAAAACTTTTTTGTGATTTCTGAACTGATTCACTTTTGCCCTTTTTTGATTGAGAAAAAGTATTTTGATTCTTCTAAATCTGTTTCTTTAGATAGATTTCTTTCTCATCTAACAAATGAACTCAAACCTTTTTCTGAGGATTTGTTGAAATTACAATCTTCTTTTATTTATTCTTCCAACAAATTCAATTCAAAATTATGAATATAAAAAAATAATTAAAAAATAATTTTTATAAAAAAATAAAAATATTATTTTCAAAATAAATGGTTTTTTCGAGGAAAATGATATGTTTATTTATTTTTTATTTATTGAGTGGAATAAAATGAGCAGATGAAATTAGAGTTTGAGCAAACAACAAAAGCCTTGTCTTTGTAAACTCTAGTAAAAGCATTGGGGATGTTGAACTGCCAAATTGAATCTTTTGAAAAAATGAATTTTTGAAATTAAAAACTGATTTTTTTTTAACTTTAAGTTAAACTTTTTTTTACTTCCTCCGTTATTAATTAAGTAAGCATTTCCACCTGAGATTGCAATAGAGTCAGAAGTTATAGTTGGATGACCAAGTCCAGTGTTTTGTCTCCAACTTATTCTCCCAGATGAAGGATCCACTGAAGTAATCTTTGTTTGACTTGTAACAATCAAACTGTTGTTACTCACTGATAAGTAATAAGAAGTCTGTCCTAGATTAACTTGTAGGACTGTTTTCCCGTTTAAAGAATTAACACCAATCAAATCTTTAAAAAAATTTTTTTAAATTTTTTTTAAAAAAAATTAAATTTAAAAACTAAATTTTACTTGTATTATTGACAAAGTAGAGGGTGTCTTTGAGAAGTGTCAATCCTGATTGAAAACAAGAAAATTTTTCTTCAAGAGTAATTTTTTGGACTTTTCCAGAAAGAGTATTAAAAGTAACCAAAGTATTTCCACTAATTTATTAAAAAAAATTAAGAAAATTTAAACAAAAAAATTTTTTTTTTTTTTACTTGTAAAAGGAGTATAGAGTGTTCCCTTGAGTATTCAAAATTAAATTTCTCAGAAAATCATTAGAATAAGAACCATCAGACAAAGTATTGTTCCAAAAAAGAGCACCATCGGAACCTCTAAACTTGAAAACACTTTGTTGACATTTACCTTGGGCAATGTAAACAGAAACGTAAAGAGATTCTTCAGAATCAAAGATTAATTGAGTGCTTGAAGTGAATCCACTTCCAGTTCCATTCACCAAAGAATTTGACCATTCTGTTTTGAAAGTATTTTTGTTTACAGAAGCTAAAATGTATGCTTGGTTGAAGTTATTTGGGTTCAATGAGGTGTAAACAACATACAATGAAGTTTTCCCAACTGATATTGATTGTATGGTGTTTAGAGTTTCAGAACCACCCAAAGTGATATTTCCTTTCACTTTATAAATCATTTAATTAATTTATAATTTTGTTGGAATTTCAAATTTAAAAAAATTTCAGAGAAAAAATTGTTACGGTTGATTGATTCATCATATACAAGAATAAAATGATTAGCTTGAATATAGAAATTTCCAGAAGTATCTACGATCAAATCATGAAGATATTGGGTGCTAATTTGAAGAGTCTTCATCAAATATGGCTTATTGTTGAATAATCTGTATGGAACATTTCTTGTGAATTGAGCATCATATCCAGGCATTGTCCATCCAATTTGTTGACTCATTGTTGTAGCAACAATCAATAAAAATAAAAAATAAAATCTATTCCACATCTTGGCTTTATTTTCTTTTCTTTTTTTTTTTTGAATTTAAAATTTTAAAATTGAAATCATTCATTTTTCTTTCTCTTTTTTGAATATTCTCTTTCTTTTTCTTATATTCACATAATTTGATTGGGAAAAAGAAAATTTTTTTTTTTTAATCTCATGGATTCAAATAAAACACAAAGGAGAATTCCTGTCTTCAAAAATGAATTACAGGATAACTCCCTTTAAGTTCTTTTGTAATTTCTTTTGGAAAATAATCAAAATAAAATAAATAGAGAAAGTTAATGAACAAATAAATTTATTTTCAATAAAAAATAGAATTCGAATTGGAAAATATCTTTTAATTTTGTGAAGTAGCAGTTGTGACAGGTTCAGTAACCTTAACTTCTTCAGCAATAACAGTCTTTCCAAGAGCTCTCTTCTTATCATCATCATCACCATCACGATCACGGTCCCATTCACCAGCCCAATCAGGTTTGTAATCAGGTCTGTCTGGTTTTCCATCACGATCCCAATCAGGTCTGTTACCTGGTCTTCCATGTTCTGGTTTTCCATGTCCATGATGTTCGTGATGTTCTTCTGGTTGAACATATCCAGGTTTTCCTCCTGGTCCTGGTCTTCCTGGTTTTCCATCACGATCCCAATCAGGTCTGTTACCTGGTCTTCCATGTTCTGGTTTTCC